>MKYW01000037.1:375776-418495 GCA_015776835.1 Aphidius ervi
TTTTTTTTTTTTTTTTTTTGTCTATTTATTTTGTAATTTTGTCGACGATATTCACATTGTAATCTATATATATAAATAAAATTAAAAAACAAAACCTTTGTCACTAATGTTCTCAAAAACATATTGTATAGCAAGAACAAGAGAAATCATACGTTGTGATCATTGTCAATTTAGAATGTGTTATTTTATGATTTTACAATTTGGCTAGTTGAAAAATATTGTACATAGTCTCATATACGTATACGCATTGAAAATACTAAAATATAATAAAAATAGAATAAAATTTTTTCTAATTAAAATAAAAATTAATTTAATCTCGGGATTAATTTTTTATTCATTTTTTTTCTTTTTATTTTTACTCTACTTTCATGACGAGTGATTAGATAAAGAAAAAAATTGTTATTGTCTCCGAATTTTTAATTTAAAGATGCGAGATATTTACATATACCTGTTTTGAAAAATATAGAAAGACAAAAAAATAAACCTGAAACGACGTGGCGAGATAATTATTGTCATATTTAAATTTGATTTATATAAAAAATAAATAATGAGTTGAAAAATAAAATTTTATTTGCTTGAATTTTTTGTTTTTAACTTGATAAAATTTATTTCTACAAATAGAGTCTTATATACACATGTATTTACACATAATTATTATAACTCTCAACATCATGAGTAACAAATTTAAAAAAAAAATTAAATGTCTCTGATTTATTATTGATTTTAAATTGATATAATTGATTTAAATCAGGGACATGTATTTTTTATTTTAACTCTAATTTTATACAAGTTATTACTATAAATAATTAGTATTAGTTTTTCAAATTTTTTTATGATATTGTTCATTTATACTTATCGACGTTATTATGTTAAAAATAATTAATAATTTTTCTTTATTCAAATTTGATTATTTTAATAGAAAGAT
Organism: Aphidius ervi; assembly: GCA_015776835.1. Lineage (NCBI taxonomy): Eukaryota > Metazoa > Arthropoda > Insecta > Hymenoptera > Braconidae > Aphidius > Aphidius ervi. The sequence continues at coordinate 376,702 of MKYW01000037.1, forward strand.
AAATTTATGGTATATACACGGAAAAAAAAGGATGACAATTACCTAAAAAGTTAATCAAAAATAAATAAAATTTCATATCTCAAGTGAATATTTATATAATGATAAAAAAATGTAATGATTTAACAGATTAAATTTAGGTAGTGGGTGTAGATATAAATAAGAACAAGTAAGGTAAAAATAATTTAGATATCTAAAGTTACTTTGACATTAGTGTCTACTTCAAAATTAGTGCTTTATAAAAAAATACGTCCACAATGAATACCAATGAAATTTTGTGGATGATAATTAAATTATTATTGATACATTCGTCGTCATACAATCTAGTTTTTTCAAGGACAACTTATTGTCATACAACTGTCACGGGGATGTACAAAAGTTGTGAAACAGGTAATTGGATATTTTTTGAAGAAAACGATTCAATTACTAAAAAATATCCTGATAAAATTGAAATAACAAATAAAAAAATTAACGTCTTTCAAAATAAAGCACTAGAAAATATAGTATCATCATCTTCATCCATCAAATCGTTACAACTCAATTTGGCTGATGTAAAATTGCATATTGAACCACTTGCATTTTCAAATTTAGTAGCATTGGAAAATATTGAAATTAATTCAGCTTCAGTTTTGCTGGACACTGATATTTTTTATGGTTTAAACAATTTAAAATATCTAAAAATTCAACTGGCCAATGAAACAAAATCACATCTCAATGATTTGCTGGATAGACATTTGAATTTACATAAATTGGAATTTGTTAATAATCAAGATGTCGACATTTGTGATTTCACAAGACAAAATACTTCTCTTAATATATTTGAACTTCAATATACTGGTGGTTCCATGTCAATATTGACACGTCAATCATTTTATTGTTTAAAAAATCTTCAACAGCTTACAATACGAGAAAGCAATTTAACTTTAATTTCGTCTGGTGCATTTAATGTATTAAAGAAATTAAAAAAAGTGTCTTTAGTATCAAATTATGAACTGACTCATATACCCTCAAATGTATTTAATGTCCGAAACTTGGAAATTATTGATTTGAGTGATAATTCAATTAATAAAATTGATAATAGATCGTTCATAATTGAAAATAGTAAATTATCATTGCTTAACTTGAGCTACAATTCATTGAAAATAATTGAAGAAGAAGTTTTTCAGAATATTAAATGTAAAGTTATTGATCTTACACAAAATGAAATTGTTGTTATTGTTGATGGAGCATTCAATTTCTCACATGTCCATGAAATTTATCTATTTAATAATGACTTGTTTACTGTCAATAATTTAAAATGTGGTTTTAATGATAATACTATTGTTTATTTTTATTTTATGAATACTGATATTGCATTCAACACGGACAATAATTTAAAAAATAAATTAAATAAATCAATAAGTTATTTCAGTTCTGATGACAACATGTGTTACTTGAGTGAATATAATTTTTTTCAAATTTGTACAACTGACATGAAACTTAAACTAGTAAAAAAAATTTTTGATAATTGGCAGCCTTCAGCACTTGAAATAGTAGACAACAGCATTCAATCAATCGAAGAAAATGCATTTCAGAATTTGAATATAAAATATTTAATAATTAATTCAAATGCAACAAATTTTACAATATTTCCTTTATCATTCACTGGCTTAAAAAAACTTGAAGTTCTTAAACTCATAACTCGAACAAGTCAAATCAAATCATATATTTTTGATTGCCTAACGTCATTAAGATCTCTAGAAATTTTGGCAGATAAATCATCCAGGATACCTGTTTGTCAGTTATTTAAATTTCTCAAATATTTACATAACTTATTACTGTCTCATCACGATAAAGTCAATATTTGTGAAGAGATATTATGCCCAAATAATCATTTTAATTTATGAAGTCTTCATTATGAATATGGAAAATTTACAAATTTACAAAATCTTGCTTTTTCGTGTTTGAAGCAACTTGAACATCTTACTGTCACAAAAAGCAAGCTTGAAACAATTGAACCCTCTGCATTTGACGGTCTTGATAATATTAAATATTTGAGTCTATCATCGAATAAAATAAAATCCATTGATTATAAAGTATTTATGAATCAAAATTTATTAATGCTTAACTTGAGTTATAATTCATTAACTCATATTAAAAATGATACATTTTACGGTGTTAAATCAAAGGTTTTAGATATTTCAAATAATCAAATAATTCAAATTGATAATGGTGCATTTAATGATACTGATCTTGAACATATATACTACCATAATAATGCTGATGTTTTTGATGAGACTCGTTTTCGTTATGATAAAATTTCTCGAACTAAAGCAAAATGTGATATTTATAGATTATATATAATTTGTATTGACCACAAATCTTTATTATACGTTGATGAATTTGTAACCATGTCATTCCACACTAGAAAATATATGAATTTTAATTCTCATATGTTACCACACGACAAACTAGAATTGAACAACAAAGGTATATCATCAATCAATAAATATGCATTCAAAAATACATATATTAAATCATATTTAGAAACATTAATCATGCATGAAAATTATAACAGTGAATTTATTATTTATCCTGAATCATTTGATGGTTTAACAAAATTAGAAAATTTAATGTTAGACGTTGGACCAATTGCTCTTAAAGAAAATTTGTTTGATCGTTTAACATCACTAAATTATTTAAAAATTGAAATCAAATATAATCCAAAATTTTCTTGGGAATATATTAATAACGCTTTAAAAACTGTTCCAAGTTTGAAAGTATTGGAAATTTTAAATAGTAATTCAGTTAATATATGTGATAATCCAGAATCCACTATAAATATACTACCAATTACAGGACTTTATTATACAGGTGGTTTAATTAGTACGTTACCACTAAATTCATTGCAATGTCTCCGGAATCTGGAAAAATTGTCAATATCACAAACACTACTGACGACAATTGAAGCTGGTGTATTTGATTCAATGACCACTCTTAAATATATTCATTTGGCATTCAACAAATTAACTCGTATTTCTACTGGTATTTTTAATCGTCTCAATAATTTAATCATCCTCGACCTAAATCATAATAAAATAAATGGAATTGATAATAAATCATTAATGAAATTCAGTGAAAATAATCTACATCTTCTCAATTTAAGTTACAATGAATTTTCAATCATTAAAAAAGATACTTTTGAAGGTTTTAAATGCAGTCAGTTGGATTTATCATACAATAAAATTAGCCACATTGAAGATGATGCATTTAAATATATCAACATTCACGATATATTTTTAGTGAATAATACTATCATTAATGTCAAAATAAAAGCCTGGAAGATTCCTTTATTTACTTTTGTTCATGTTAAAAAACCATCGTATTTCATATCATTTTGTTCAGGTAAACGAACAAGAATTTGTGATGATTTTGGATTGTGTGAGTCCAGATGCATTGATTACAATTCCAGTCCACCAGGATTAGGATAAAGAAATAATAAAAACAGGATGTTTTCAAAACCCTCAAAACCTCCGCTGTCCATCAATTCGGCAATTCAAAAATCGTTTTGTAGTGTTTTCGTATTTTGAATTGCATTTTGGTAAAAATTATACTTCTATATATCAAGTGGCTCAATTATTATCACTACTAAAATAGGACCAAAACATATACAGAAATTTTTTTTTCAACTGACGAGCTACTTTCTCAAATGCAATTGGTAATTCTAAATGTAAAAAATTAAAATATAAATACAACATTATAAATTTGGAAATATAGATAATATTTAAAATTATAATTACCATTTTTATTTTTGAAAAAAAAAACTAAATAAATGGTAAAGTTGGAATTCCAGGTAAAATTTTTGAAAATTCAATCATTTTTTTTTTGTTGAATAAAATATTTATAAATTAATTTCAACCAATATGACGATAAAATTCCTACAACTATATAAATAATAAATAATCCTAAAACAAAAAAAATTAAATTAATTCATCTAAACAATGGAAAAATATAATTTTAAATATTCAATAAATAATTACCTTGATATAACATGTTTAGCAAAAAATTAACAGCGTTTATAAGACAAACTTTGGGTGGAAAGTGTTAAAAATATTTTGATTCCAATTGAATTTATATGGCCAGACTAATGCCAGAAAAGGTTATGCGTATTAAAAAAAACCACCTCACATGGAATAACAAATTAATTATATAGTCAACATAATATTACCATACATAAATTTAGGCAATTCATATCATATTTGTTTACGATGAGCACGTAGTAATATTTATTTTTATCTTTTTTATTGTTTTCCAAAGTCCAAAGTAAAATGACTCAGGTGTTAGCAGTGATTCTATTACTTTTTTGTTTTTTTTTTTTCATTTTTAATTTATTTTTATTCAACCACAATCCAGTATGATAAATATAAAACAAAAAAATAATTATAAAACGAAAAAAAAGAGGTATATGATAAATCACTTGGAGAACGATGAAACGGCAAAAGCAGTCATTATGAATATTTTGTTATTTTTCTAATGAATATTATTATATTAAATGATCAATCTGTAGTTTGTCATTTTACTGGTTACCTAAAATTCAATTTAATTTCAATGTTAATATTTATAAGATTTAAAACTTTGTAGGAAAACAAAAAAATGTTATTTTAACTATTGACTGAATTTTTTTTATTTCAATTATTTTTTTTTTTTTTAATTAAAATAACTGTACAAAATAAAAAAATAAAACAATTATTGTTGATTATAAAAATTTGAAATAATTTGTACATTTCTTTGTTAATTTAAATATTTAAAATTTTATAAAGATGTATGTAAGGTATTTCAAATAGAACATAGAATATATATGCAGCAAAATATGTCAAGAAGATCATTCCTATAGAAATAAGTACCTTGAAAATTAAAAAAAAATATATAAATTAATATAAATAAAATTATTAACATGATATTTATTTTTTTTGAAATACTGTCAACTTACTAAAAGAAACAATTCCATATGGAATGATACATCAACTCCAAGATAAATTATACTTATAATAATTGGATTAATCAAATAAGCACAGTAGGTAAGTTTACCAAGTGGTATAAATATTTTCATCGATAAAAATTTATTAACTAATCCTTGAATAATAATATTATTTATTTAACAACTGTGTAATTGATATTGCTAAGAAAAATATGTATTACCTCCATGATTAGTTGAAGAAGCAACAACAATCCAACCAATAATCAATGCCCAAATTATTCTGTATGATCCAACATAAATTGCTGTTTGAAAAATAGATATTTGTTTGTCATACGTAAAANTCAACTATGCAACTTAAATTAGTTGAACATCTCTTTGATAATTGGCAACCTGAAACACTTGAAATAACAGACAACAATATTACATCAATTGAAAATAATGCATTTCAGAATTTAAGTATAAAAACTTTGATAATTAATTGTTTTGCAAAGACATTTACGTTATACCCTGCATCATTTGCTGGATTAAAAAAACTTGAATTTCTTATACTCAATACTCGACCAATTCAAATTAAAACATATATTTTTGATAATGTAATATCATTAAAGTTTCTCGAAATTTCAGTTGATGAATCTTCAAATATTTCTTTGTGTCAATTATTTACGAATCTTATATTTTTCGATAGTTTATATCTTACTCATCAAAATAAAATTAATATTTGTGATGAAAAAATATGCATGAACAATGATAATAATTTTAATATATCAACTCTTCATTATGAAAATGGGAAATTTCCAAATATAGAAAAACTTGCATTTTCATGTTTAAAAAAACTGAAAAATCTCGTTGTAACTAATTGCACTCTCAGTACAGTGGACCCTCATGCATTCGACGGTCTTGATAATATTAAATATATAAGTTTATCATCTAATAAAATAAAATCCATTGATAATAAACTATTTATGAATAAAAATTTATTGATGCTTGACTTGAGTGATAATTTATTGGCTCATATTAAAAAAGACACATTTATTGGTGTCAGAACAGGTGTATTGGACATTTCAAATAATAAAATTGTAGAAATTGATAATGGTGCTTTCAAAGATATGAATCTCAATCATCTGTATTATTATAACAATAATGATGGAGTATTTATTAATTCTCGTTATTGGCATATTGATGATTCACAAATTGAAGTTAATTGTGCAACTCAAAATACATACAGAATTTGCATAAAAGGTGAAACTTTAACATCTGTTGACATACCGAATAAATATTCATTTTCTAAATCATCATTGACGTCTTTTGTCGGATGGCTTATAACAAGTGACACACTCAAAATATTTGACGAAAGAATATCGACAATTGGTAAATATGTATTTAAAGATTTACTATTTACTAAATATCCAAAAACATTAAATATTCAAAAAAATATTAAAAATGAGTTTATTATCCATCCTGAATCATTCGAAGGTTTGTTAAATTTAGAAAATTTGATATTAGATGTTGGACCTATTTCTCTTAAAGAAAATTTATTTGATCGTTTAATATCACTAAATTATTTGAAAATTGAAATTAAAAAAAATCCACAATTACCTTTGAAATATATTAATAATGTATTAAAAACTGTTCCAAGTATAAGAGTATTGGAAATTTTAAATAGTGATTCAATTAATATTTGTGATAATCCAATATCCAATGAGAATTCACTACCAATTACTGGACTTTATTATACAGGTGGCTTAATCAGTATGTTACCAAAAAACTCATTGCAATGTCTAAGAAATCTGGAAAAATTATCAATATCAGAAACACAATTGACGAAAGTTGAAGTGGCTGTATTTAATTTATTGGACAATCTCAAATATATTCATTTGGCATCTAACGAAATAACTTGTATTCCTACTGGTATTTTAGATAGTGTCAATAATTTAATTATTCTCGACCTGAATCATAATAAAATCAATGATATTGATAACAAATCATTAAAAAAATCTGTGGAAAATAATTTACACCTTCTCAATTTAAGTTACAACGCAATTTCAATTATTAAAAAAGATACCTTCAAAGGTTTCAAATGCAGTCAGTTGGATTTATCATACAATAAAATTAGCCACATTGAAGATGATGCATTTAAATATATCAACATTCACGATATATTTTTAGTGAATAATACTATCATTAATGTCAAAATAAAAGCCTGGAAGATTCCTTTATTTACTTTTGTTCATGTTAAAAAACCATCGTATTTCATATCATTTTGTTCAGGAAAACGAACAAGAATTTGTGATCATTTTGGATCGTGTGAGTCAAGATGCATTGATTACATTTCCAGTCCACCAGGAGTCGGATAAAATGAAATCCAAAAAATTAAAAACCATTCATTGATTCAGGAAAAGATGAGAAAATCATTCAATATTAAATTTTTTTTCTGCGCTTATTATATAGCTATTGAAAATTTAAAAAAAAAAAAATACTTTGTTTCTTTTATTCAATCATATTAATATTACCAAAATAAAATAATTAATGATAAATAATATGAATATACAAATTAGCAAGTCAGCAATATAACTTTATCTAAATCAAAATATATTGAAAATGAAATAATTGTATTATAATTTTTTTTTGTTTATCAAATATATCAACAAAATTACAGACATTTTGTCTCTAGAAATTTGTTCTCTCAAAAGATTTATTTTTATATAAGCATATATATTTTCGAAATCAAAATGAGATGTAGAATTTAATTTTAAATTCAAAAAGTCTTTTTTTCTCTTCTCTTATCAATTGGCATCACAAGTGTCGGCTTACCTTATCATTGATGTCATATTTAAAAAAAAAAAATATTGCCAAAAGATAAATAAATTTCAATTGTAAGAATTTTTATATGAGGCGGAAATAAAAATAGAAACGAATGGCCTAAATTTCATGAGAGTAAACATGTTAAATTTTTATAACCATGTGATCACGCTAAAATTAACTGATAATAAAGATATAAATATTAAAAAAATTATTTTTAAGGTGAAATTATATAGTTGGATAAATAAAAATAATGTCTCTTGAATGCACTAGTTATTTAAGTTTAGCAGTCGATATATCTCACTCGTTAAATAACTCGAAAATCCCAGTGGATATGAAATAAAGCTAGAGAATTTAATTAAGATAAATAATATTAGAGGGTAAGAAAAAAAAAATGAGATTGTTGAAATTTTAAGTTTATTTGTACAGACGACAGAGGTGTTATACCTGACATATTTACATATACACAATGATATTTTATCAGAGACGGGTAATTATTTTGTATCAAAAAAAGTGAATAAAGTAAGAAAAATTAAAATCTTAACAGTCAGTCCGTTTAAATTCACGGGACCAATTCAAGATTTTTGATTTAAAAATAAACATTCAAGATGAATAATATTCAAATTTTGTGGATAATTACTAAATTATTATTGATATATCCGTCGTCGTTTGTTTTTTCTGAGACAACTTATTGTTATAAATCAATTACGGGAAGCTACAAAAATTGTAGGACAGATAATTGGACATTTTTTAGAGACAACGATTCGGCAATCAAAAAATATCCTGATAAAATTGAAATAACAAACAAAAAAAGTAATCTATTTCAAAATAATGCATTGAAAAATATATCATCATCTTCATCAATTAAATATTTACAACTCAATTTGGCTGAGGTAAAATTACATATTGACACACTTGCTTTTTCAAATTTAGCAGCATTGGAAAATTTAGAAATTAATTCAGCTTCAGTTTTGCTGGACACTGATATTTTTTATGGTTTAAATAATTTAAAATATCTGAAAATTCAACTGGCCAATGAAACAAAATCATATCTCAATGATTTGCTGGATAAACATTTAAATTTACATAAATTGGAATTTGTTAATGATCAAGATGTCGACATTTGTGATTTCACGAAACAAAATACTTCTCTCAATATATTTGAACTTCAATATACTGGTAGTTCCATGACAGTAGTAACACGTCAATCATTTTATTGTTTAAAAAATCTTCAACAGCTTACAATACGAGAAAGCAATTTAACTTTAATTTTCTTTGGTGCATTTAATGTATTGAAAAAATTAAAAAAAGTATCCATAATATCAAATAATAAACTGACTCATATAGCCTCAAATGTATTTAATACTGTTCGAAGTTTGGAAGTTATTGACTTGAGTAATAATTCAATAAATAAAATTGATAGTGGAGCATTTATAATTGAAAATAGTAAATTAACATTACTCAACTTGAGCTACAATTCATTGGAAATTATTGAAGAAGGAATTTTTAACAATATAAAATGCAGACTTATTGATCTTACGCAGAGTGAAGTTGTTGCTATTGTTGATGGAGCATTCAAAGACGCACTTGTTGATATAATTTATTTATTTGACAATCGTTTATTTACTATTAATAATTTAAAGTGGGGTTTTAATAATGCTACCATTTTTTATAGTCAATATAGTCATCTTGATATTGCATTGAATCAGTATCACAAATCAAATAAATCAAAAAGTTCAATGATCGCAACTGACAGCCTATGTTACTTCAGTAAGTTTTTTTATTTTGAACTTTGTTTAACATTAAGTATAAAACTTATTACGGTAAAAAAACTTCTTGATAATTGGCAACCTGATATACTTGAAATAACAGACGAAAATATTTCGTCAATTGAAGAAAATGCATTTCAAAATCTTAGTATAAAATACTTGATAATAAATTCTGCTGCAAAAAATTTTACATTATTTCCTGCATCATTTAGTGGATTAGAAAAACTTGAAATTCTCGAACTCAAAACTCAGCCAATTCAAATTAAATCATATATTTTTGATTGTCTAACGTCATTAAAATTTCTTGTAATTTCAATAGATAAATTTTCTGCGATTCCATTATGTCAATTATTTAATTACAATAAATTTTTTCAACATTTAACACTTACTCGTCAAGATAGAATTAATATTTGTGATGTAAAATTATGTACGTATAATAATTTTAATATATCAACACTTTATTATGAAAATGGAAAATTTGAAAATTTACAAAAATTTTCTTTTACGTGTTTAAAACAACTTGATTATCTTGCTGTAACAAATAGCAGTTTAAAAACAATTGAACCAAATGCATTTGATGGTCTTGATAATATCAAACACATAATTCTCTCATCAAATAAAATAAAAGCAATTGATAATAAAGTATTTATTAATAAAAATTTGATAACGCTTGACTTGAGTTATAATTTATTAACTCATATTAAAAATGATACATTTACCGGTGTTAAAACAAAAGCATTAGATATTTCAAATAATAAAATTATTCAAATTGATGATGGTGCATTTAAAGGTATGAATCTTGATCATTTATATTACAATAATAATACTGGTATTTTCAATAATACTCATTATTGGTATATTGATGATTCTCAAATTGAAAATGACTGTGTTATTTATGAGATTTACAAAATTTGTACAAAACATAAATCTTTATCATATGTTTCTATCCATTCTTTCAACAAGAATTTTTTTTTAAATTTCTTTAAGTTCTTTTCGAGTGATAAACTTGAATTCATTGAAGATAAAATATCATCAATTAATAAATATGCATTTAAAAATTCAAGTATTAAATTATATTTGAAAACATTAATTATACATAAAACAATTAAAAGTGAATTTATTATTTATCGCGAATCATTTGATGGTTTAACAAAATTAGAAAATTTAGTATTAGACGTTGGACCTATTCCTCTCGAAGAAAATTTATTCGATCATTTAATCTCACTGAATTATTTAAAAATTGAAATTAAATATAATCCACAATCATCTTTGAAATATATTAATAATGTATTGAAAACTGTTCCAAGTATAAGAGAATTAGAAATTTTAAATAGTGAATCAGTAAATATTTGTAACAATCCAATATCCAACGAGAATTCACTGCCAATTACTGGACTTTATTATACAGGTGGTTCAATAATTACATTACCAAAAAATTCATTAATTTGTTTATGGAATTTAGAAAAATTGTCAATATCAAAAACACAATTGACGACAATTGAAGCTGGTGTATTTGATTCAATGACCGTTCTCAAATATATATATTTGGCATTCAACAAAATAACTCGTATTTCTTCTGGTATTTTTAATCGTCTTAATAATTTAATTAGACTCGAGCTGAATCATAATAAAATTAATCGAATTGATGATAAATCATTGATTAAGTACAGTGGAAATAATCTACATCTTCTCAATTTAAGTTACAATGAAATTTCAATTATTAAAAAAGATACTTTTGAAGGTGTTAAATGCAGTCAGTTGGATCTATCACACAATAAAATTAGCCACATTGAAGATAATGCATTTAAAGATACCAAGATTCACGATATTTTTTTATTCAATAATACTATCATCGATGTAAAAATTAAAGCCTGGAAAATTTCATCATTAACTTTCGTTCATGTCAAAAAACCATCGTATTTCATATCATTTTGTTCAGGAAAAAGAACAAGAGTGTGTAATCATTCAGGATTATGTGAGTCCAAATGCATTGATTACAATTCGAGTCCACCAGGATTAGGATAAAAAAAATAATAAAAACAGGATACATATTTATTTCTAGTTAAATCATAATCAAAGTATATTCTATAATCATTTGATATATATTTATCATATATCAACATAAAAAAAAATAAAACACTCATAAAATTGTTATTATATATTTATTCTTTATCTCGTTTTTCTTCTGGTAAATTTTATTTGTAATCTTGTATTAATTTATAATGTTGTGTAATAAAATAAAAACCCTATAATGTTTAATTAAAAAAAAAAAATATAAATTATTATGTTTTCATTATTTTATTAAAAATATAAAGTATAAGTAAAATTATTTTCTTTAATTACATAATTTTTTTTTTTAAACATTCAATATTACTTTTATATCGCAACATATTGTACGGTAAGAACAAAAGAAATCATACGTTGTGATCATTGTCAATTTAAAAGATGTTATTCTATAACTTTACAATTTGACTAGACGAAGAATAATACGTCATCATATACGCATATGCATTGAAAATAATAAAATATTATGCTGGTACAATAAATAAATATAAGAAATCTAAATAAAAATTAATTTAATTATTACCCTACTTTCATGACGAGTAATTAGGTAAAGAAAAAAATTTTTCTTGTCTCTGCATTTTTAATTTAAAGATAAAGATGACATCAATTAGATTATATCTTAATATCGATAGTTGATATTGAATAATTTATAATATTAATTTTTCACGATGATGAATGATAGTGAACATAAAGGAGGAAATAAAAAAATTTAAATCTATATTGACGGATCATATATACGTTGGTACAATAAAAAAATATTTAAGAAATCTATATAAAAATTAATTTAATCTCGGGATTAATTTGTTGTTCACTATTTTACTTTTTATTTTTACTCTACTCTCATGACGAGTGATTAGATAAAGAAAAAAATTGTTATTGTCTGTGCTTTTTTAATTTTAATATGCCTGTTTTGATGTCAAAAACAAGTGATAATATTAAAAAATATAAATAGCTTTTTCCTCAAGCAGATGAGGAAAGAAATATAGAATGATAAAAAAATAAACCCAAAAAAAAAAAAACCCAAAGACTTGGCGAGACAATTGTCGGATTTAAATTTGATTTATATATAAAAAATAAATAATGAGTTAAAAAATAAAATTTTATTTGCTTGAATTTTTTGTTTTTAACTTGATAAAATTTATTTCTACAAATAGAGTCTTATATTTACATATTATATTTTTTATAATGTTCAAACTAGTAATAAAAAAATAAAATACAAATGAATGAATACTTTTGACGAATTTATATCTTTCCAGTCATTTGGACATTGACATAAATATTACTTGTAAATTAAAGGTCTTGAACAGTATATTTCATTAATTATTAATTGTACAAATAGTATATAGACTCAAATTTATGATATTTATTGGAAATAAAAAAGACAAGTAAATGTTGAATAGAGTAAATATTAATATATCTCACCAATTGAAAAAAAACTGTAGTATAATACAAAAAAGATTCAGTACATTTCCATAGACATATGATGACGCTGAGAGTTACTGATAACTATTGTAGGTGTAATGATAACCCAATGATAAGTCATATTTGGGTAGGGTTTAGAAGTATAAAAACGAGTACATAAATTTGAAAAAATAAAATACAACTGCAATTACTTTGACTGTGCAGTATCATTAATACTTCTTAATTCGTGCTTCATAAGATGATAAATCCACAATGAATAATATTGGAATTTTGTGGATAATAATTAAATTATTATTAATGTATCCATGGTCATTGGTTTATTCAGAGACACATTATTGGAAGTAGTACCAGCATTGGAAAATTTGGAAATTAATTCAGCTTCAGTTTTGCTGGACACTGATATTTTTTATGGTTTAAATAATTTAAAATATCTAAAAATTCAACTGGCCAATGAAACAAAATCATATCTCAATGATTTACTGGATAAGCATTTAAATTTACATAAATTGGAATTTGTTAATCATCAAGATGTCGACGTTTGCGATTTCACAAGACAAAATACTTCTCTCAATATATTTGAACTTCAATATACTAGTGGTTGCATGTCAATATTAACGCGTCAATCATTTTATTGTTTAAAAAATCTTCAACAACTTACAATACGAGAAAGCAATTTAACTTTAATTTCGTCTGGTTCATTTAATGTATTGAAGAAATTAAAAAAAGTATCTATAGTATCAAATAACAAACTGACTCATATAGCCTTAAATGTATTCAATACTGTTCAAAGTTTGGAAGTTATTGACTTGAGTAATAATTCAATAAATAAAATTGATAATGGAGCATTTGTAATCGAAAGTAAAAAACTATTATTATTCAACTTGAGCTACAATTCATTGGAAATTATTAAAGAAGGATTTTTTCAAAATATTAAATGCAATGTTATTGATCTTACACAAAGTCAAATTGTTGCTATTCTTGATGGAGCATTTAATTTCTCACATGTCAATAAAATTTATCTATTTAATAATGATTTGTTTACTGTCAATAATTTAAAGTGGGGTTTTAATAATAATGTTATTATTTATAGTCAGCATATATATATTGATATTGCAACCAACCATGATGACAAATTAGTGAGTTCAATTCATCATCATAATGACAACATATGTTACTTCAGTCAATATTATTATTTTAAAATTTGTAAAACATCAACTATGCAACTTAAATTAGTTGAACATCTCTTTGATAATTGGCAACCTGAAACACTTGAAATAACAGACGACAATATCACATCAATTGAAAAAAATGCATTTCAACAGTTGAGTATAAAAACTTTGATAATTAATTGTTTTTCAAAGACATTTACTTTATACTCTGCATCATTTGCTGGATTAAAAAAACTTGAATTTCTTAGACTTAATACTCAGCCAATTCAAATTAAAACATATATTTTTGGATATCTAGTATCATTAAAATATCTTGAAATTTCAGTAGTTAAATCTTCCAATATTTCTTTCTGTCAATTGTTTAAAAATTTCAAATTTCTTGATAGCTTATTAGGATTACTTCCTAATCAAAATAGAGTTAATATTTGTGATAAAAATTTACGGACGATTAATAATTTGAATATATCAACTCTTCATTATGAACATGGAACATTTGCAAATTTACAACAACTTTCTTTTTTGTGTTTAAAAAAACTTGAATATCTTGCTGTAACCAATGGCAATCTGAAACAATTGAATCAAATGCATTTGACGGTCTTGATAAAGTTATGTTAGTATTCTTATTAGTTGTAAATTTGTTTGAAAAAATTAAATATGTCTAATTTATAAAAATATTATAAACAACATCAATTAAAAAAACTATATTTTATAATAAATTCAATCATCAAATATATAAATATTAGTTAAAAACATTATATCGTAATTTTACTAATAAAAAATATGTAATTTTTCGAAAAAATCTATTGTTTTCTTTGTTCCACAAAAATAAAACTATATTTATCCGAAATATATCGAAATAGAAATTTGGATCATCTAGCAACAATAAAATCAGCCACATTTAAAATGATCCATTTAATGATACCAATACTCACGATATTTATCTATTTAATAATTTTATTATCGATATCAAAATTGAAGCCTGGAAGATTCCATCATTTACATTTGTTCATGTTAAAAAACCATCATATTTCATATCATTTTGTTCAGGAAAACGAACAAGAATTTGTGATCATTCAGGATTGTGTGAGTCGAGATGCGTTGGTTACAATTCCAGTTTACCAGGAGTAAAAAATAATACAAATATCATATACATATTCATTTTTAGTTAAATAATAATCCAAATATCATATATGTATAGATATATATTTATTATATCAACATGAAAAAAAATAACATAAAATTATTATTATATTTATCTTGTTTTTTCTTCTGATAAATTTTATTTGTAATCTTGTATTAATTTATAATGTTGTGTAATAAAATAAAAACCCTATAATGTTTAATTAAAAAAAAAAATTATAAATTATTATGTTTTCATTATTTTATTAAAAATATAAAGTATAAGTAAAATTATTTTCTTTAATTACATAATTTTTTTTTTTGAAAATTCATTATTACTTTTATATCGCAACATATTGTAAGGTAAGAACAAAAGAAATCATACGTTGTGATCATTGTCAATTGAGAATGTATATTATTCTATAATTTTACGATTTGGCTAGTCGAAAAATAATGTAGTCTCATATACGTATACACATTGAAAATAATAAAATATTATGTTGGTACAATAAATAAATATTTTAAAATTAAATTTAAAAATTATTTTAATCTCAAGATTTATTTATTATTCATTTTTTTTACTTTGTTTTTTACTCTACTTTCATGATGAACGATTAGATAAAGAAAAAAATTGTTATTGTCTCTGCATTTTTAATTTAAAGATGCGAGATGTTTACATATACTTGTTTTGATGTCAAGTATAAGTAATAATAATAAAAAATATAATTAGCTTTTTCCTCAAGTAGATGAGGAAAAAAATATAAAATAACAAAAAAATAAAACCAAAACGACTTGCCGAGATAATTAAAATTTGATTTATATAAAAAATAAATATAATGAGTTGAAAAATAAAATTTTATTTGCCTGAATTTTTTGTTTTTAACTTGATAATATTTATTTCGACAAATAGAACCTTATATATTTACATATAATTATTATATAACTCTCAACCTCATTAGTAGCAAATTATAAAAAAATAAATGTCTCTGATTTATTATTGATTTTGCCATTTTATTTTTTTATTTCAACTATAACTATATTTTAATAATTAGTATTAGTTTTTTAAAATTCTATTACATTGTTCATTTATATTTGTAAATTTTATATTATAACAGAAAAGTAAATAACTAAAAAAAAAATTCAAAATTTCGAAGTTTATCAAAGATTTTAAATCTATGATATACACTGAAAAAAATTGAATGAGAAATCAAGTACGATTTTTTCTACATCAAAAAAAAAAAAAGGCAAACAAGTAATAAATAAAATGTATATAAAAAATTTCATGACTCGAGTGAATATTTATATTATGATAAAAAAATATAATGAATAAACGGATTACATTTGAGTAGTGAATGGAGATATAAAAAGGAGTAAATAAGCTGAAAATAATTTAGATGTCTGAAGTTCCTTTGACATCACCATCTACTCTAAAATTAGTGCTTCATGAAACAATACATCCACAATGAATAACATTCAAATATTGTGGATAATAATTAAATTATTACTAATATATTCACCGTCGTCTGTTTTTTCAAAAACAACTTATTGTTCTAGAACTATTGCGGGAACCTTCAAAAGTTGTGAAACTGGTAATTGGATATTTTTTAGAGAAAATAATTCAATCATCGAAAAATATCCAGATAAAATAAAAATAACAAATAAAAAAGTTAACGTCTTTCAAAATAAAGCATTAGAAAGTATATCATCATCTTCATTCATCAAATCTTTACAACTCAATTTGGCTGAGGTAAAATTACATACTGACCCACTTGCTTTTTCAAATTTAGTAGCATTGGAAAATTTAGAAATTAATTCAGCTTCAGTTTTGCTGGACACTGATATTTTTTATGGTTTAAATAATTTAAAATATCTGAAAATTCAACTGGCCAATGAAACAAAATCATATCTCAATGATTTGCTGGATAAACATTTAAATTTACATAAATTGGAATTTGTTAATGATCAAGATGTCGACATTTGTGATTTCACAAGACAAAATACTTCTCTTAATATATTTGAACTTCAATATACTGGTGCTACCATGACAATATTGACACGTCAATCATTTTATTGTTTAAAAAATCTTCAACAGCTTACAATACGAGAGAGCAATTTAACTTTAATTTCGTCTGGTGCATTTAATGTATTGAAGAAATTAAAAAAACTGTCCATAATATCAAATAATAAATTGACTCATTTAGCCGTAAATGTATTTAATACTGTTCGAAATTTGGAAGTTATTGACTTGAGTAATAATTCAATAAATAAAATTGATAATGGATCATTTACAATTGAAAATAGTAAATTATCATTGCTTAACTTGAGTTACAATTCATTGGAAATAATTGAAGAAGGTATTTTTAAAAATATAAAATGCAGCCTTATTGATCTTACACAAAATAAACTTGTGGCTATTGTCGATGGAGCATTTAGTTTTGCCAATGTTCTTAGAATTTATCTATTCGATAATTATTTATCTACGATTGATATTTCAAATTGGGGCATAAATGATGATGTTATTATTTATATTCAATATATAAATTCTGATATTGCAACCAACCATGATGACGCATTAATAATTTCAATTGATTATCATAATGACAACATATGTTACTACAGTGAATATTATTATTTTAAAATTTGTAAAACATCAACTATGCAACTTAAATTAGTTGAACATTTCTTTGATAATTGGCAACCTGAAACACTTGAAATAACAGACAACAATATTACATCAATTGAAAAAAATGCATTTCAGAATTTAAGTATAAAAACTTTGATTATTAATTGTTTTACAAAGACGTTTACTTTATACCCTGCATCATTTGCTGGATTGAAAAAACTTGAATTTCTTAGACTTAACACTCAGCCAATTAAAATTGGATCATATATTTTTGATAATCTAGTATCATTGAAATTTCTTGAATTTACAATAGATGAATCTTCCAATATTTCTCTCTGTCAATTATTTAAGAATCTTGAATTTTTTGATAATTTATTACTTACTCGCCAAGATAGAGTTAATATTTGTGAAGGAAAATTATGCAAAAATAATGATTTCAATATAACAAGTCTTCATTATGAATATGGTAAATTTGAAACATTACAGCAAATTGGATTTTTGTGTTTAAAGCAACTCAAATATCTTGGTGTAACTAATGGCATGCTTGAAACAATTGAATCTTCTGCATTTGACGGTCTTGATAATCTCGAATATTTGAGTCTATCATCAAATCAAATTAAATTCATTGATGATAATGTATTTATGAATCTAAATTTAACATTGCTTGACTTGAGTTACAATTTATTAACTCATATTAAAAATAATACATTTACTGGTGTTAAAACGAAATCATTAGATATTTCGAACAACAAAATTATTAAAATCGATAATGGTGCATTTGGTTATATGAATCTTGATCATATATATTACCATAATAATATTGGTCTCATTAATGACACTGGCAAGTGGTATATCGATGATTCAAAAATTGAAGTTGATTGTTCTACTAAAAATGAATATAGAATTTGTAAACACGGTAAAACTTTAACATCTGTTGACATACCTGATACACATGTATATTCTACATCATTTTTGTCGTCTGCTGTCAAATGGCTCAAGCCAAATGATATGCTTGAAATATCTGATGATGGAATAACGGCAGTTGGTAAATATGTATTTAAAGATTCACCACTAACAAAATATTTAGCAACATTGCATCTAAATACTAGTATAAAAGGTGAATTTATTATTTATCCTGAATCATTTGACGGTTTGCCAAATTTAAAAAATTTGATATTAGATGTTGGACCACTTGAACTCAAAGAAAATTTATTTGATCGTTTAAAATCACTAAATTATTTAAAAATTGAAATTAAAAAAAATCCAAAATTACCTTTGGAATATATTAATAACGCTTTAGAAACTGTTCCAAGTATAAGGGTGTTGGAAATTTTAAATAGCGATTCGGTAAATATTTGTGATAATCTAAAATTCACTATAAATATACTACCAATTACAGGACTTTATTATACAGGTGGTTTAATTAGTACCTTGCCAAAAAATTCATTGCAGTGTCTACGAAATCTAGAAAAATTGTCAATATCAAAAACACAATTGACGACAATTGAAGCTGGTGTATTCAATTCAATGAGTACTCTCAAATATATTCATTTGGCATTCAACAAAATAAATCATATTTCTACTGGTATTTTTGATAATCTAAATAATTTAATTAGCCTCGATCTGAATCATAATAAAATTAATAATATCGATGATAAATCATTCATGAAATCCAGAAACAATAATCTACATCTTCTCAATTTAAGTTACAATGAAATTTCAACTATTAAAAAACATACTTTTGAAAGTTTCAAATGCACCCAGTTGGATCTATCACACAACAAAATAAGCCACATTGAAGATGACTCATTTAAATATATCAACATTCACGATATTTTTTTATTTAATAATTTCATCATTAATATAAAAATTAAAGCCTGGAAGATTCCTTTATATACTTTCGTTCATGTTAAAAAACCATCGTATTACATATCATTCTGTTCAGGAAAACGAACAAGAATTTGTGATCATTTTGGATCTTGTGAGTCCAGATGCATTGATTACATTTTCAGTCCACCAGGATTAGGTTAAAACAAAATTTAAAAAATTAAAAAAAAAATCTCGTGTTTACTATTTGATATCAACATTATTTTAATTAAGAAAAAAAAAAAAAATCGAAAGATTCTTTTATTCACTGATGTTCATTAAGAATATACTTACAATAATCTTAAATATTTTTAATATTGTTTTTGTTTATGTTTTAGAAAAACCAATACAAACAATGCTTAATTATAATTTGATTTTGTAATAATAAGTTGATAAATATTCAAACTTATTGAATTTTTGAAAAACTCTATTGTCGCTTGATTAATTAATCATATTATCAATTATTTTTAATTTTCTCAACAATAAATTTAGATATTAGCATTATTGTTTTTCTTTTAAAAAATTTAATTTACTCATCCATAAAATCTCAACAAGTTTATAAATAATTTTATCAAGCAATTATCTGAATTTACTTTTAATTAATTTTATTCTTTGTCGACATCATGTCACATTAATTAATTATAACAATAGTAAAAAATTATATGTAATAAAAATTGATTTAAAAGTTGAAATAAAAAAAAAAAAAAAAAAANAAAAAAAAAAAAAAAAACAGAAACATACTCAATTGATAAAAAAATGATTTACCTTACCGACACACATTTTTTCGAATGAAGCTGATATTCCACTGATATCAACAGATATCAACAAATATATATATATTTTTTTTTTTGATAAATCATCATTAAAATTCAAGAAGTCTCGTATTACGCAACAAGTTAAAAAGAAAAAAATCAATTTCAATCTATCAAACAAAATGGCATTTTTGGGCAAAGTTGTTTTGATAACTGGAGCAAGCTCTGGAATTGGTGCTGCAACAGCAATTCATTTATCACAACTTGGTGCATCGTTATCATTAACTGGTCGTAATCGTGATAATCTTGACAAAATTGCTGAACAATGTAAAGAACGTAAGCCATTTTTGATAACCGGAGAACTAACAAATGAAGATGATACAAAAAAAATACTTGAAGAGACAATAAAACACTATGGAAAATTGGATGTTTTAATAAACAATGCTGGTACTATTGAAAGAGGTAGTATTGAAAATACAAGTCTTGATCAATATGACAGGTAATAACTATTAATTTGTTTCACTTGTAAACTCAAGATGATAGATAAAATTCCAAATAACAAAAAAAATTTTTAGAGTCTTCAATTTAAATGTGAGATCAATGTACCATTTGACAATGTTGGCTGTTCCTCATCTTGTTAAAACTCAAGGTAACATTGTCAATGTTTCAAGTGTCAATGGAATTCGTTCATTTCCTGGTGTATTGGCATATTGCATGAGTAAATCAGCTGTTGATCAATTTACACGTTGTACTGCAATTGAACTAGCATCAAAACAAGTTAGTAAATAATTAATAATAATTAATATTCAACTATCAATATTTAAAATAATTAATTATCAATTTAAGGTACGTGTTAATGCAGTTAATCCAGGTGTTGTTGTTACAAATTTACATGAAAGAAGTGGAATGTCACCAGAAGAATTAAAAAACTTTTTTGAAAAAAGTAAAACAACTCATGCACTTGGTAGACCAGGTGAACCAGAAGAAGTTGCTAAAACAATTGCATTTTTAGCAAGTAGTGATTCCAGTTTTATCACTGGTGCAACATTACCAGTTGATGGTGGACGTCATGCTCTGTGTCCTCGTTAATCTAACAAATATTTTTCATACATTTATTTTATACATTTTTATAAATGAATAAACAATGATTATTTTTGAAAAAAATGTATTTATTGTTGGTCATTTTTAGTATCAATAATATCTTGTTTCCATAAATATTCTTTAGCATAACCAGACTTTGGAACACATGATTTTTTACATGTAAAAATAGCAAGTATACCCCAATCTAAATTATTTAATACATGATTTAATTCAAGATCATTTAATAATTGTGGCATTATTTGAAATTCAAATTGTCTTGAGCCACCACATTCTTCACAATTTGGAATGTTATTTATTTTATTTTTTGATGATATGTAGAGTGGTTTACCTCCACGATTATATCTACAAACAAATAAAACAACAAAAATGAATATTTTGTATAAAAAAGAAAAAGAAATTATTCAATAAATACCTTAAAACTTGATCTGGTTGTTTATTTATTTTAGCACGAAAATCAATAAAATTTTCATCTTCTTCATTTGTTGACATTTTTAATAAATCAGCATCAACATTTTGATCATTTTGTAAACTACCAGCATTACCAGATTTCAACATTGAATTAAATATTTCAATTTCTTTATTTTCTTTTTCAAGTTCACTCTTTACATCACCATCATCATCATCATCATCATCAGATATTTTTTCAGATTCAATAACCAGTTCATATTCTGGAAATAATAGTGAGCTTTTATTATCAATGATATCTGTATTTGTATCATTACAGCTTTGTTTATGTCCATTTTTCCAATCATGTATTTGATGTGATCTTGAACAGTAATTAATTTTTTTACATTTTGAACATTTACTTGGTGCTGCAAGTCCACAAACATGACATATTTTCATCCATTTATCAGCAGCTAAAATTAATATCAATTATAATTAATTAATTAAAATAAAATTGTCTAAATTTAAGTTTAAAAAAAAATGTAGACTTACTTATGTCTGGCTGCCAATCTTGTCTCTCTACCGGTGGATCAAACGAATAAAATTCATTGTCTCTTGGTAATTGTGATCTTAATACAACAAAATTATCACTATTATTATCCTGACAACAATTATTATTTTTACAAACAAATATAAATATTACTCTATGAAATCCATTATCATCATTTTCATATGGTGCATAAATTTGACATAAAAAAATACATGGATCATTACATTTTTTACATTTAACAATATCACAACCAGGTATATTTTTTAAATCAAGCCATGATGGTTTTCCTCCAACTTTACTTGAAAAAAAACGTGAATCAAGTCGCCAAGATTCACACTCTTCAATAAAACCAAGATCAACAATGTGCTCCATTATAAATTTGTTATAAAAAATTAGTATTTTATAATAAAAAGTGAGGTTAACTTTAAAAAAAAAAACATCAATCTTTAGGCCAGTATTTTCAACAAATTTTTGTGTCTGACGTCAAGCAATCAGTTCTTTCTCTTTCTCTCTCTCTCTATCAATTCTCTCTCCTTGATAAGAAAAAAAATATATAAAAAAAATAAACTAAATGAAAAAAAAAATATAAAATGCCAGCAAGTGACAAGTAAATATAACACTAAAAAAAAAAAAACCAATAATAATAACAATGGCACAGTAACATCATCAATAAAATTTCATATCATCATCAATTAAATTGGTATATTAATAACATTCTAATTATTATTATTATTATTATCATCATCAAATTATTTTATTTTTTTATGACGAATTGTCTCGTGATAATAATTTGACTGAATTTGACCATGAATTATAACATTAAAAAAAAAATATGTGAGTGGAAAAATTGTTGGTAATATTTGAATTAAAATTGAGTAAAATAATTATCCTGATTCCTGACATACACAGGTATTTTATTTTTATTATTTTTATCATCTAGGTATGCTAAAAGGTGAACAGAATAAAAATACATAGATAACTCAAAAAAATTAAGAAAAAAAAAAAAAACAGTGGCTACATAAATAAAATATATCTTGTATAGGTATAAGCAAAAAAATAAAATAATAATAATAAATTGTTATTTAAAAAGGTATATTTTATATTAAAAAAAAAAAAAACAAGTGGATAAATAAATTGTTAAAAAATGGCGGATTGTGAATCGGAGGTACTTCAATCATCACCAATAATAAACAAAAAAAATAATGAAAATAATACAACAATAATAAATAATGGACAACAAAATATTATGGATGATAAAAAATTATCAACAACATCAACAACATCATCAATGTCAATTGGACAAGGACCAAGATGTGTTACAATATATAAAACAGAAACTGGTTTTGGTTTTAATGTACGTGGACAAGTTAGTGAAGGTGGACAATTAAGAAGTATAAATGGTGAACTTTATGCACCATTACAACATGTTAGTGCTGTATTACCACATGGTGCTGCTGAAAAAGCTGGTGTTCGTAAGGGTGATAGAATTCTTGAAGTGTATGTTTTTTCTTATTAATATATAAATTCTTTTTTAGTATTTTAATTATTAATTAATTATAATTTTTAGGAATAATATTAATGTTGAGGGTGCAACACATAAACAAGTTGTTGATTTAATTAAATCTGGTGGTGATGTATTGACATTAACTGTTATATCAGTAACACAACAAGAAGCTGAACGTCTTGAACCATGTGAAGATATAAGGTATATTAAATTAATAAATTTTTCGTTATTTTATTTAACAATTATTGTTGTTGTTTTTGTTTGTTTTTTTAGTTATGCAGCAGTAGATTACAGTGAAAAACGTTCATTACCAATAAGTGTTCCTGATTATCATGTACGTGAACGTAAACATGAACGTTTTGTTGTATTTAATGTATATATGGCTGGACGACATTTATGTTCACGTAGATATCGTGAATTTGCAGCACTTCATATGTCATTAAAAAAAGAATTTATTGGTTTTAATTTTCCAAAATTACCTGGTAAATGGCCATTTCAGTAAGTAACATAATATTATTATTAATAATAATATTAAATATAAATTAATAATAAATTAATTTAAAGATTAAGTGAACAACAATTGGATGCAAGAAGACGTGGTCTTGAGCAATATCTTGAAAAAGTATGTGCAGTACGTGTTATTGCTGAGAGTGATTCAATGCAAGAATTTTTAACAGATAAATTAGATGATGATGGTGATCAAGGACCAGCTGTTGATTTAAAAATAATGCTACCAGATAGAGAAATAATACTTGTAACATTACCAAAAGCAAGTTTAGCTAAAGATGTTTATGAAGCTGTTTGTTGTAAAATTGGTCTTGATGATGATACATCAAAATATTTTTATTTATTTGAAATTGTTGAATATAATTTTGGTAATAAACAATATAATATTATCAATTAATTAATTAATTAATTAATAACTATATATATATATATTATTAATTATTTATTTTAGAAAGAAAATTACAACCACATGAACATCCACATACACTTTATATACAAAATTATTCAACAGCAAGTGCAACATGTTTAGCAATACGTAGATGGTTATTTAATATATCACGTACATTAAATGAACAAGCATTAACATGGATTTTTTGGCAAACAGTTGATGAAGTTAATCGTAGTCATATTAATGCTGGTGAAAGATTATATCAGTTAAAAGCACTTCAAGATGCATCAAGAAAACATGAGTATTTAAAATTAGCACGTGAATTAAGTGGTTATGGTGATATTGTATTTCCACATTGTCCTTGTGATTCACGTAAAGAAGGACATGTTATTGCTGCTATTGGTGTTGGTGCATTTAAACTACATGCTGCTAAAGAAGATGGTACATTAGAATCACAAGTTGTTGAATTTCAATGGAGAAATATAACAAGATGGGAAATTGATGAAGAAGGAATGGCATTTTGTTTTCAATATACTAGACAAGATAATAAACCACCAAGATGGCTCAAAGTATTTACTCCATATGTAAGTTTTTTATTTATTTATTTGTTAATAATTATGTTTATTTAAATTTATTTTATTTTTCTTGGCAGTATGTTTTTCTTCAGGACTGCTTTGATAGAATAGCTGAAGAGGCTAAATGGGATGAAGGTGAAGAATGACAAATAAATTTATCAACAAAACAGTAAATAATTTATTTTTGTTTATCTTGATACCAGTTTCTATTATTTTTATTTTTTATTATTTTATTTTATGGTGATTTTTTTTCTACTAGTCTAATTGTAGATTTTTATTTTATTTTTTTTTTCTTCTCTTTTGTGTATATAACTGGCTTTCATGACGAGAAAAAAAATTGTAATTTTCATTTTTTTTTTTTTTCACTTTTCCAAGGAGTTCATTCGCCTCGGGAATATATTTTTTTTATTTTAAAAAAAAATTTATAGCAAAAGTATTATTTATTTTATTTTTTTCGAAATTTTCGTTTTTTTTTTTTTAGATTCATTGACTGTGCTACGAGTATAGCCTAGATAAAATTAAAATTAAAAATTATCAAGTTACTTATCTTGGCGTGTTAAAGATAAATAATAATAAATTTTAAAAAAACAATTAGTATTTTTCACAAATAATTGTTGAAAAAATAATTTTTAAATTTTTGTTGCTGTTAGATATGTCGTATTATCTATATTTAAAATTAAATATAATTAATAATATGAAAAAAAAAAAAAAAATGAATGAACTCCTTTGAATAATCCAAAATTATAAAAAAAAATTAATAATGATCTGATATCCAATGACTGTTGATGATTGAATTATCAAAATGAGATGTAAAAGTATTACAAAAAATATTACTTTATAAATTTAAGATATATTATTGTTATTATTATTTAATAATAATTAACGGCTTAATAATTTGTCCGGCCTATTACCTAATTAGCATAATTATTATTTAATATAATGTCAAACAGTATAGCTCAACATGAATCATCATTGCACTAAAAAAAAAAAATAGCAAATTAAATGTAAATATTTTAATTTTTTAAAAAACAACTCAAGTTTATTTAGTTGACTTTTATTTTTTATTATTAATAATAATAAGACATTTATTTTTAATTTTTTAATTAACGCCATACATTATTATCAGCAAGAAATTTCTTTTTTTTTTTTTTTTTGTTTATCAAGCCTGTTGTGTACACTAGGCCCAAAATATAATTACGTACATAAATTTTAATATTTCGTTGAAAAATAAAAACTTAAAAAATATATATATAAATATTTTACATATTTTTTTGTTTATTATAAATTATTAAATGATTATTAAAACATTTAAATTTTAAAAATTTGTTACAAATTTTCTTGGTAATGTCAAAAAAAAAACACCAACGAGTTTATAAATTTTTTGAAAATTTAAAAAAAAAAGCACGTTGTATAAAAAAAATAATAATATTACTTGAATTTAATTGTAGCCATGATATCTTTAAATATACTATAGTTATTTGCTGATTATAAATAAAATAAAATAAAAAAAAACGAATTGTTATTTAAAAAAAAAAAAATCGAAATAATTGTTATGCTATTTTTTTCTCAAAAGAAATTAGTTTAGAAATTAAATTAAAGACATTAGATAAATATAAAAAAGTATAAAAGACAAATGAATAAATAAATTCCAATATAATAAAAAAAAAAATAATATAAATAATAAAATTTATGTTTGTTAATTAGTTTAAAAAGTTAAAAATACTTTTTTTTTTTTTTTTTCTGAATCCTGAGTATTAAAATACATTCTTTAAAAGAAAAAAAAATAAAATAAAATGTTGTAATTTGTTTTTTACATATAAAAACTAATCAGACTTTCTGTTTAAGAAAAAATGAATTTATATAATTAAAAAATGAAAATTTTTTGATATTTAAATATGAATTTGTAGTGAAATATTATGTTTTTTATTATCAATTTCAATTTGATGTTTAATATTATCAAGTGTATCATAAATAATTCTAAATGATGGTCTATCATTTGGTTTTTTACTCCAACAATATTTCATTAAATCATAAATTGATACTGGTGTATTATCAGGACATTGTAATACATTATCATCTTTAATATATTTAACAACTTCTTCATGTGTCATACCATAATATGGCTGTAATGCAAAACTAAATATTTCCCATAAACAAACACCATATGCCCATACATCAGATTCAATTGTATATTTATTATATAATATACTTTCTAATGGCATCCATCTAACTGGTATTGCATCCTGTTCATCACCTTTATAATAATCTTGTAAATATATTTTTTGTGATAAACCAAAATCAGCAATTTTAACAATCATATTATCATTTATTAAACAATTTCTTGTTGCTAAATCACGATGTACAAATTTACGATCAGATAAATAAACCATACCAGATGCAATTTGTAATGATATATTAATTAAATCTATATGTGTTACTTTAATATAATTATTATCATCTTTATTATGATAATATTTTATATTATTTTTAGTAATACATGAACGTAAATATTCATTTAAATCACCACGACCCATATATTCAAATAACAAACACATTGGATGTCCAATTGCACATACACCAAGTAATTTAACAATATTTGAATGATCAAATTCAGCAAGTAAACATGCTTCACGTTCAAAATCAACAAGTAAATCTTGTGATGCTTCTTCTTTAAGCATTTTAACAGCAACATTTGTAAATTCTTCATTATCAATTAAACCTGGTGCTTTTGCATGAAATACACGTCCAAATGCACCTTGACCAATATCTCTTATGTATATTATATTATTACGTGGAAATTCTAATTTTTCAAGTTTTGGATTTAATTGAGCTGATGTTTTATGATATGCATCATTATTTGGTAATTTATCAAGATCAATATTAATATTATCATTATCTTGTGTTGTACAATATCTTGTATTGATATTATTATTATTTATTGTACTATTATTTTTTCTATTAGATTTTTTATTATTTAATAATAATAAATATAATGTAGCTATTATTATTATTAATAATATTGTTATTATTGTTATTGTTAATGTTATAAATAATGGATTATTAAGTATGTTATTTATAAATTCATCATTGTCATTATAATTTGTATTGCTTATTGTTAAATCTTGTGATGTTGTTGTTTGATTATCACATTGTGGTATATCACAATGTTCCCAACGTACCAATGGATCTGTTGTAAAACACCATGGTAATTTTTCATCACCACCAGCATTACGACAATAATTTTTACCATTTTTAATTTGTGGAAATACATTTGGTGGTTTATTATGATAATGTGGTATTTGTGATGACCATGATTGACAATTTAAACCATTTTTAGTTTTATTCATATTACCCATGTAAAATCTACCATTATTTTTAATACAATCATATGTTACTTGATTTAAATTAATATCAGTTAAATGTACATGTGAACATGTTATTTTATTATCATCAAGTTTTGGTAATAAATCACAATCAGGAAGACGAAAATTACCACGTGATCTTATAAATATTTGACGTTGTTTGTTGTCTTCAATAAGTGCCCAATCATTGAAACAAAATTCATGTCTTATTGCTTGACAATCTTCATAACAAAGTTGTAATTTTTCTGATTTATAACAACTTGGAAATGCATACATGCATAACATTTTTTCAGCTGCAGAACGACAAGGTTCTTTTAGTGTTGATATTAACTCATCCCATAAATTTATTGTTGTTTGTTCATTGAGCCAACCACCACGATTGTCTTTTGTATCATTAAACCATACAAAACCAGTTAAATATTTTTTACAAATGTTGCCATTGTATGGAGCACAATATCCTTGATTATCTAAATTAATTTATTATTTGATTATTCATTTATTTTTCGTAGTAATATTTAAAAAATACAATTTAATTAATTATTTTTTTACTTACTAGATGATGATTCTGATGATGATAAACTATTTACATTGATTATGTTAATTAAAAATATAAAAATTAATGATAATATCATTTTATTAAATAAATTATTTTACAAATTAACAACAAATATTATTTTAATTTATTTATTATTTTGAAAATTTATTTTTTTTTTATTATTGTATATATTGTTATTTTTTTGACATGTTTTTATATATTATTTGTTTATGTTTTATTACACACTTCGATTTTTTACTATACGCTGCTATATACGCTTGCCGGGTTCGGATTTTTTTTTTTTTTTTCCCGAATGATTTCGATTATAATCGGATATAAAATGGCGATGTTTGAAAAAAATATAGCGGGAAAATTTAAAAATAATATGAAATACATATAATTTTTTTTTTTTTTATATGATTTGTTTACATTGTTGAATATATTTTTTTCTCATCTCCATGTATTTCAAATGAATGATTTTATTTTAATGGAACATGAAGAAAAAAGATTTTTTTTTAAAAAACATATTTTTTATTTGAAAAATGAATTGGTCCCTTCAAATGCATTATTTTAACATGCGTTTTATATAAATAACTGGTAACCATCATTTTTGTACAAAAAAAATTGATAGTCAAAAACAGCAAGTATGATATTGATATTTTAATTTATTTTATCCTAGTCCTGATGGATTGAGATTGTAATCAATGCATTTGGACTCACACAATCCTAAATGATCACAAATTCTTGTTCGTTCACCTGAACGAAATGATATGGAATACGATGGTTTTTTAACGTGAACAAATGTAAATGATGGAATTTTCCAGGCTTTAATTCTGACATTGATAATAGCATTATTAAAAAAAAATATATCATGAATGTTGGTATCTTTAAATGCATCATCTTCAATGTGGCTAATTTTGTTGTGTGATAGATCCAACTGGGTGCATTTAAAACCTTCGAAAGTATCTTTTTGGATAATTGAAATTTCGTTGTAACTTAAATTGACGAGTTGTAAAGTATTTACACCAAATTTCATCAATGATTTATCATCAATTTTTAAAATTTTATTATGATTCAGATCGAGTGTAATTAAATTATTTAGATTATCAAAAATACCAGTTGAAATACGAGTTATTTTGTTGAAAGCCAAACATATATATTTGAGAACGTACATTAGATCAAATACACCAGCTTCAATGGTCATCAATTTTGTTTCTGATATTGAAAATTTTTCCAGATTTCGTAGACATTGCAATGAATTTGTTGGTAATGTAATTATTGAACCACCTGTATAATAGAGTCCAGTGATTTGCAGTGAATTGTCGATGGATATTGGATTATTACAAATATTGACTGAATCACTATTTAAAATTTCCAATACTCTTAAACTTCAATCAAAAAAAAATATAATGATTGCTTTTGAGAAAAAAAATGGAACAAAATGAGCATCGCAAAAGCCAATTCGATCCAGAACTTTACATTTCATCGCGAAATAACAAAAAGTCACATCCAAAACGAAAATATAAATGTCCTCCGCAGCACTAAAAATTGCATAAAAATAATAAAAATTCAATATACAATGTGTATATATTAGTTTTGTCCTTATAAATTTAGAATAAATCAGTTTGACGCCAATCAGAATTGAGCGTCAAGAATTATTATCATTATGGCGTCTGAAGTCACGTGCTTGATTAAGGAACATAAATTAATAAACCAATGTCAGATAATAAAATAAATGCAAGATGTAGCTAAACCATAAACACTATGAGTAATCACTTTTTGAATAATTTTTTTGACCTAATATTTTGTTTAGTTAAAGTCATCACAAAGATAGTCACAGACAAAAAATTTACGATCTACAAAGAGATCCAAAAATGTATTCATGAATATCAAATATAAATTTGGTGTAAATTTTTTTTCGTTTATATTGTTTATTCAATTTTTATATGAGTAATTATTACATTATTGAATATATTTTTTTCAAATTTTATTCCGATATATTTAGAATGAATGAAAATTTATTTTAATCGAGCAAGAAGAAAAAGAAAAGTTTTTTTGTTTTAATTACATATTTTTTATTTTTATCAGTAAAATAACGAGATAATATTGTTTATTAATATTTATATATATACCTAAAATACTTTATTTATATATTTTTTTGATTAAATTTATTATAATAATAATAATAATAATTCCTTTATTTACCCAACTGGTTTATAACCAAATTATAGGGTCCAAAAAATTAAATAATACAAGTTTAATTAATTACAAAAAGTTTATGCATATTAACTTAAAAAATAACTTATACATTATTCAAATTATTTTATTAATTAAATTATAAATTAGATTACATCTCTCGCTTTTTTAATTTCTCAAGACTATTAATGTCGTGACTCACTAAATTTAATTAGCATTAATATTATTAGTACATATTAAATATTTCAACTTATTTAATTTAATTTAATTTATTATAAATTAATTTTTTTTTAATTGATGTTGTTTATAATATTTTTATACATTGGACATATTAATTAACAGCGCATTATGTATTTCTAAAGATAAAAATAGTAAAATGATTTTAATTAAATTAAAAACATTGATAATTATAAATTCTCAAAGATGATGATAGTTGGTTATATATATATATATATGTTTTGTTGATTCAACCATACCGCAATATAAGAGGATAACACATTCTAAATTGACAACGATCACAATGTGTGACTTCACCTGTTCTTAATACACAATACGGTACAGCATGTACTGGTTTGTTTAATATAACAATAGTAAATAAAGGAATCTTCCAGGCTTTATTTTTGACATCGATGATAGAATTATTGAATAGAAACATATCTTGAATATTGGTACCTTTAAATGCATCATCTTCAACGTGGCTAATTTTATTGTGTGATAGATCCAACTGGGTGCATTTAACACCTTCGAAAGTATCTTTTTGGATAATTGAAATTTCATTGTAACTTAAATTGACAAGTTGTAAAGTATTTAAACCAAATTTCATCAATGATTTATCATCAATTTTTAAAATTTTATTATGATTTAGATCGAGTGTAATTAAATTATTTAGATTATCAAAAATACCAGTAGAAATACGAGTTATTTTGTTAAATGCCAAATATATATATTTGAGAGTACTCATTGAATTGAATACACCAGCTTCAATTGTCGTTAGTTGAGTTTTTGATATCGAGAATTTTTCCAGATATCGTAGACATTGCAATGAATTAAATGGTAATTTATTTATTGATCCACCTGTATAATAAAGTCCTGTAATTGGTAGTATGTTTATAGTGAATTTTGGACTATCACAAATATTAATTGAATCACTATTTAAAATTTCCAATACCCTTAAACTTGGAACAGTTTCTAAAGCGTTATTAATATATTCCGAAGGTAATTTTGGATTTTTTTTAATTTCAATTTTTAAATAATTTAGTGATGTTAAACGATCAAATAAATTATTTTTAAGAGAAATAGGTCCAACATCTAATATCAAATTTTCTAAATTTAACAAACCTTCGAATGATTCAGGATGAATAATAAATTCATTTTTAATATTTTTATGAATATTTAATGTTTTTGGATAATTTGTAAATAGCAAATCTTTAAATACATATTTACCCATTGTCGATATTCTTTCGTCAAATATTTCGAGTGTGTCACTTGTTATAAGCCATCCGACAAAAGACGTTAATGATGATTTAGAAAATGAATATTTATTCGGTATGTCAACAGATGATAAAGTTTCACCTTTTATGCAAATTCTGTATGTATTTTGAGTTGCACAATTAACTTCAATTTGTGAATCATCAATATACCAATAACGAGAATTAACAAATACTCCATCATTATTATTGTAATAATACAGATGATTGAGATTCATATCTTTGAAAGCACCATTATCAATTTGTACAATTTTATTATTTGAAATATCCAATACACCTGTTCTGACACCAATAAATGTGTCTTTTTTAATATGAGTCAATAAATTATCACTCAAGTCAAGCATCAATAAATTTTTATTCATAAATAGTTTATTATCAATGGATTTTATTTTATTCGATGATAAACTTATATATTTAATATTATCAAGACCGTCAAATGCATGAGGGTCCACTGTACTGAGATTGCAATTAGTTACAACGAGATTTTTCAGTTTTTTCAAACATGAAAAAGCAAGTTTTTGTATGTTTGTAAATTTTCCATTTTCATAATGAAGAGTTGATATATTAAAATTATTATCATTGTTCATGCATATTTTTTCATCACAAATATCAATTTTATTTTGATAAGTAAGATATAAACTATCAAAAAATATGAGATTTCTAAATAACTGACACAAAGAAATATTAGAAGATTCATCAACAGAAATTTCAAGAAACTTTAAGGAAAGTAGATAATCGAAAATATATGATTCAATTTGAATTGGCTTAGTATTGAGTTTTAGAACTTTGAGGTCGTTAAATCCAGCAAAAGATGCAGGTAATAAAGTAAAACTTTTTGCAGCAGAATTTATTGTTAAAACTTTTATATTAATATTCAAAAATGCATTTTCTTTAATTGATGAAATATTGTCGTCTGTTATTTCAAGTGCTGAAGGTTGCCAATTATCAATAAGATTTTTTACTGATTTAAGTTCCATGCTTGATGTTCTACAAATTTTAAAATAATAATAATGGCTAAAGTAACATACGTCATCATTAGTATCGATTAGACTTATTGATTTATTATATGGACTCAATGCAATATCAGACTGCATATGTTCACTATAAACAATGGTATCATTCTTGAAACCCCACTTTGAAAAATTGAAAGTCGAGAAATAATTGTCAAGTAGAATGATTGTATCAACATGTGACCTATTGAATGCTTCATCAGCAATATCAACAATTTTACTCTGTGTGAGATCAATCACATTGCATTTAATATTTTTAAAAATACCTTCTTCAATTATTTCCAATGAATTGTAACTCAAGTTAAGCAATGATAATTTACTATATCCAATTGTAAATGATCCATTATCAATTTTATTTATTGAATTATTACTCAAGTCAATAACTTCCAAACTTCGAATAGTATTAAATACATTTGATGATATATGAGTCAGTTTATTATTTGATACTATAGACACTTTTTTTAATTTCTTTAATACATTAAATGCACCAGGTGAAATTAAAGTTAAATTGCTTTCTCGTATTGTAAGTTGTTGAAGATTTTTTAAACAATAAAATGATTGACGTGTTAATATTGTCATGGAGCCACCAGAATATTGAAGTTCAAATATATTGAGAGAAGTACTTTGTTTCGTAAAATCGCAAATGTCGACATCTTGATCATTGACAAATTCCAATTTATGTAAATTTGAATGTTTATCCAGTAAATCATTGAGATATGATTTTGTTTCATTGGCCAGTTGAATTTTTAGATATTTTAAATTATTTAAACCATAGAAAATATCGTTGTCCAGCAAAACTGAAGCTGAATTAATTTCTAATTTTTCTAATGCTGGTAAATTTGAAAATGCACGTGGTTCAATATGCAATTTTATATGAGCCAAATTAAGATGTAAAGATTTGATGGATGAAGATGATGATATATTTTCTAATGCTTTTGTTTGAAAAACGTTAACTTTTTTGTTTGTTATTTCAATTTTATCAGGATATTTTTTAATAATTGAATCATTTTCTCCAAAAAATGTCCAAATACCTGACTCACAACTTTTAAAGGTTCCCATGAGAGTTGTATGACAATAAATTGTTTCAGAAAAAACATACGATAAATGGAAAAATAATAACTTGATCATTATCCTCAGACTTTTAATATTATTCATTATGAATGTATATTTAATGAACCACCGATTTCACTGATAATGATGTCAAAGTTACTGCAGACATCTAAAGTTAAGTTCTTCTTTTTATATCACTTATCAACCGAAATTAATCCTATAATTCTTTTTTTTATTATCAGTATTTTTTTTCAGCGAGGCTACAATTCCAGTAAAATATACCAAATCTTTCCTTATCATAATATAAATATTCATTGGAGTTACTAATATTGTTTGATAATTGCTTTATTTAAACAGTTATGATTTACTTGTATTTTTTTTTTTCTTTTTATATAAAATTTTTCCATAGAAAAATCTCATTTAAATCCTGAATAACTTTTTAGTAAAAACAATGAATTACACTTTTTCTATTTATTCTTATATAGCTTTTAAGTTATTTTAAATTGATTTATCTCTACATTTGGATGAAAAAGAATTATTAACTATTTTCAACATTATTTTATTTTCATTTTTTATTTTTTATTTGAAATAAAAAGCCCAACAGAGTAAACTCCAATTACAGGGCTACATACATAAGAGTAATTACAAATTTAAATAATCACTTATGTTTTAAAGCTTTGAATTATATATATCAAATTATATTTCTTTATCTTACTTATTCTAATTTACTTATTTATATTTATTTATATTTAATAATCACCGTGGTGATTCATAAAATTATTTTTTAAAGTGGGTGACAAAAGAACACATTGCGTAATTAAATCGGTTGATATTTTACTATTGACATCAATAATTCCTCATTATATTATTACGTTATGTAATGAATATAAAAAAAATTAAAGTCTTTTTTTCGATGAAACAGTTATCTTATCACTTGTACAAAAGTTTAGTTCAAATAAAAAAAATAAAGAGACGAAACGTATGATAAGATTTAATATTAAAATTAATTATGACATTTAATTTTTTGGTAATTTGTTACGGCAGACTTTAATTAAATAATTAAAATAAATCGTACTTTTTTTTTTTTCTGACCTGATTCTCATTTATCTTATCTCATTAACAAAAGCTTGTTATTTATTTTTCATAGAAATTAAATCATAACGCGACAATTGTGTTGCCAAGTGGTTTTATATTTTATCATTACTTTTTTTCTTACTTAAATAACTTGATTTTTTTAAATTCTATGTACTTCATTGGCGAAAGATTTCATACTCATATTTACAATATTAATTATTGTTACAAATTAATTATAAATAATTAAATAATATTAGTTCGTATAAATATGACAAACAAATACTTAGATGATAAATATTCATTTTTCAATGAAAATCATCATTTTTGCAATGAAAAAATTGATAGTCAAAAACAGCAAGTATGATATATGTTAATTTACTTTATCCTAGTCCTGATGGATTGAGATTGTAATCAATACATCTGGACTCACACAATCCTGAATGATCACACACTCTTGTTCGTTTTCCTGAACAAAATGATATGAAATACGATGGTTTTTCAACATGAACGAATGTAAATGATGGAATTTTCCAGCCTTTAATTTTTACATCGATGATAGTATTGTTGAATAAAAATAAATCGTGAATGTTGGTATCTTTAAATGCATCATCTTCAATGTGGCTAATTTTGTTGTGTGACAGATCCAACTGACTGCATTTGAAACCTTTGAAAGTATCTTTTTTAATAATTGAAATTTCATTGTAACTTAAATTGAGAAGATGTAAATTGTTTTCACTGGATTTCATCAATGATTTATCATCAATTCCATTGATTCTGTTATGATTCAGCTCGAGTGTAATAAGATTATTTAGATTATCAAATATACCAGTAGAAATACGAGTTATTTTGTTGAATGCCAAACATATATATTTGAGAACGTCCATTAGATCAAATACACCAGCTTCAATTATCGTCAATTGTGTTTCTGATATTGACAATTTTTCCAAATTCCATACACAAATTAATGAATTTTTTGGTAATATACTGATTGATCCACCTGTATAATAAAGTCCAGTAATTGGCAGTAAATTCTTATTGGATCTTGGATTATCACAAACATTGACTGAATCACTATTTAAAATTTCTAATACTCTTATACTTGGAACAGTTTTTAATACATTATTAATATATTTCAAAGGTGATTGTGGATTATATTTAATTTGAATTTTTAAATAATTAAGTGATATTAAACGATCAAATAAATTTTCTTCGAGAGGAATAGGTCCAACGTCTAATACTAGATTTTCTAATTTTATTAAACCATCGAATGATTTTGGATTAATAATAAATTCACTTTTAATTGTTTTATGTATAATCAATGTTTTCAAATATAATTTAGTATTTGAATTTTTAAATGCATATTCATTAATTGATGATATTTTATCTCCAATGAATTCAAGTTTGTTACTAAGTAACATAAAGGAATTTGAAAATGAATTTTTCTCGGAATTTTGTAAGGAAACATATGATAAAGATTTGTTCTTTATACAAATTTTGTATAATTTATCAATAACACAATCAGCTTCAATTTGTGAATCATCAATATACCAAAATCGAGTGTTATCAAAAACACCGATATTATTGTGATAATATAGATGATCAAGATTTATATCTTTAAATGCACCGTTATCAATTTCAATAATTTTATTATTCGAAATATCTAATGATTTTGTTTTTATTCTATAAAATGTATCTTTTTTAATATGAGTTATCAAATTATAACTCAAGTCAAGCGATGATAAATTTAGATTCATAAATACATTATTATCAATTGATTGTATTTGATTTGATGATAAACTTAAATATTTGATATTATCAAGATCGTCGAATGCAGAGGGTTCAATTGTTTCGAGCTTGCTTTTTGTGACACTAAGATATTCAAGTTGCTTCAAACACGAAAACGCAAGTTGTTGTAAATTTGTAAACCTTCCATATTCATAATAAAGACTTGTTAAATTAAAATTATCATTTGTGCATAAGTTTTTATCACAAATGTTGACTCTATCTTGATAAGACAGTAATAAAGCTTCTAATAATTTGACATTTTTAAATAATTGACAGGAAGGTATACTGGATGATTCATCTACTGTAATTTCTAGAGATCTTAATGACGTTAGGCAGTCAAAAATATTTGATTTAATTTCAATTGGCAGAGTATTGAGTTTAAGATATTCAAGTTTTTTCAATCCAGCAAATGATAAAGGATATAAAGTCAACGTCGTAGCAAACGAATTAATTATCAATACTTTTATACTCAAATTCTGAAATGCACTTTCTTCAATTGATGAAACATTATGGTCTGTTATTTCAAGTGTTTCAGGTTGCCACCTATAGATAAGATTTTTTACTAATTTAAGTTTCATGCTTGTTGTTTTACAAATATGAAAATAATATAAGTTACTGGGGTAACATATACTGTCATTAGAATCAATCAAACTTATTGATTTCTTGAATTTATTTCCAAAATTATTATACAGATTTATGGCAGTATCAAAATTTATATATTGATAATAAGCAATTGTATCATCATTAAAACCCCACTTTAAATTATTGATAGTAACTAAATTATTGTTAAATAAATAAATCATATCAACACGTGAGTTATTGAATGCTTTATCAAGAATAGCAACAATTTGACTTTGTGTAAGATCAATAAGATTACATTTTATATTTTGAAAAATTCCTTCTTTAATAACGTCCAATGAATTGTAGCTCAAGTTGAGTAACGATAATTTGTTACTTACAATTGTAAATGCTCCATTATCAATTTTATTTATTGAATTATTACTCAAATCAATAACTTCTAAACTTCGAATAGTATTAAATACATTTGAGGGTATATGAGTCAGTTTATTATTTGATACTATAGACACTTTTTTTAATTTCTTTAATACATTAAATGCACCAGGTGAAATTAAAGTTAAATTGCTTTCTCGTATTGTAAGTTGTTGAAGATTTTTTAAACAATAAAATGATTGACGTGTCAATATTGTCATGGTAGCACCAGTATATTGAAGTTCAAATATATTGAGAGAAGTATTTTGTCTTGTGAAATCACAAATGTCGATATCTTGATTATTAACAAATTCCAATTTATGTAAATTTAAATGTTTATCCAGCAAATCATTGAGATATGATTTTGTTCCATTGGCTAGTTGAATTTTCAGATATTTCAAATTATTTAAACCATAGAAAATGTCGGTGTCCAGCAAAACTGAAGCTGAATTAATTTCCAAATTTTCCAATGCTGGTAAATTTGAAAAAGCGAGTGGTTCAATTTGCAATTCAATATCAGCCAAATTGAGTTGTAAAGATTTGATGGATGAAGATGATGATATATTTTTTAGTGCTTCATTTTGAATGACGTTAACTTTTTTATTTGTCATTTCAATTTTATCAGGATATACTTTGATTGCTGAATCGTTGTCTTTAAAAATCGTCCAATTACCTGTTTTACAACTTTTGTAGATTCCCGTAACAGTCGTATAACAATAAGTTGTTTCAGAAAAAACAAACGACGACGAATATATCAATAACAATAATAATTTAATTATTATTCGCAAAATTCGAATCTTATTCATTGTGGATGTATATTACAATGAGGCACCGATTTTAAAGTGTCATTACCCGTTGATAAATTTCAAGTATATGATTTTTTTTAATTAATCGATTATGAAGTAACAAATGCAATGTATTTCAATGTCAAATTTAAAGTTACACCAGTCAAATGTCTGAATAGATGTCTTGAATTTATTCACTCCTTTTTATACTTTCAACGTCTACCCAAAAATAATACATTTAATTTTTATCATTTTATTATCAGTAATTTTTTACTGTGACAACATGTTCATACATATAGAAATTCACAAAATTGTTTTTTTTATCATCATACAAATACTCGTTTGAGTTTTAAAAAAATTGCCATATTTGTTATTTACTTGTCGCAACTTACTTCTCATCACCAACAGTACAGCTTCTTTTAAATTATATCAAATAAATATCAAAAATTAAACAATCAATTGAAGAGAGATTTTTTACGTATACTTAGTAACAATAGAAATATTAAAATATTATTTTATTCAAAAACTAATTATATATAAGCTCTATTTATAATTTAAAAACATACATTACGTTTTTTTCTGTTGAGTTTTTTACCCAGTAGCAGAAGCTTTATATAACATAATGATTTTGATTGAATAAATTTGCATAAAAATAATATATAATCAATATAAGATGTGTACATATATTAATTTTGTCTTAATAAATTTAGAATAAATAAAAAAAAAAAAACTGTTAATACAATTGCCGGTTTTGTAATTTGTTCAAATATTTGTATTACAATAAAAAGACACAGATGAGTGAATAGAATCACCTCCTGATAAAAAAAAATATATATATGTTTACATAAATTACACAGTCATAAAGAAAAACAAGTATTTAAAGTGAGTTGAAATTATACTTGATTGATTAAAATTATGCCGTTATGGACGAATAAGAATAAAAATTTAACAATGAATAATTTTTAAGGCCAATAAAACGAAACTTTGAACTAATTTTTTTTATAAATTTATTATTACAATCACTTTCATCCCAAGATGTATTCAATGTTGTACCCCATACTTTGAAGCATGCTTGTACTGGACCATCATAATGTTTAGTAAATATAACAGCTTTTGATGCAATAAACCAATAATTTTCAGCTTTAACAAATACGTCAGTTGCACCATCTGGTATTTCAATTGTTTTTACAACACCAAGAGAAAAATCTCCTGATTCTGTAGACTGTCTTTTACCATCTTTAGTATACTCAACACTGAATGTCGCAACATAACCACCACCATTTTTAATTGTGATACTTCCACTTCTAGCCAATGCAGTTGCAATCATACAAAATAACACAAATATTTTTATTAAATGTTGCATTTTTTAAATCTTATTAATTTTCGTTTTTCAAAGACAAAAAATATCTGAAAAAAATAAAAAAACATTATATTTATATTAATCCATTTATTTTATTTAACAGTTAAATATTAAAATTTATAAAATTATATAACATTAAAACAAATTATTTATCAATAATATTACCTAGTAATTTTTTGAGTGCTGAATATATTTATTTACAATGAAATTTAATTGTATCATGCTTATATTTATATGCGAAATTAAAGCGAAGATTAATATTGATGCACATCAATTAAATTATATCTCAATATCTATTATTGATATTATATAATTTATAATATTTATTTATGCATAACGATGATGAATGATATTGAACAATAAGGAGGAAAACAAACTTTAAATCTATATCATATATACGTATACACAATTACACATTAAAGATAAAATAATATGTTGGTACAATACAAAAATATTTTAAAATTAAATTAAAAATTAATTTAATCTCGAGATTAATTTGTTATTCATTTTTTTACTTTTTATTTTTACTCTACTTTCATGATGAGTGATTAGATAAAGCAAAAAATTGTTATTGTCTCTGCATTATTAATTTAAAGATGTGGGATATTTACATA
>MKYW01000037.1:419145-461001 GCA_015776835.1 Aphidius ervi
GTATCCGAAGAAATGTGGACATTTCAACTTGAAAATTTATTTTTTAGTAAGATTTGTTACCTGGCTTTTATTGAGTTGTATATCTTTTTTAATATTTGGTAGAAAAAATCGAGAGTAGGCTTATTAGAAAGAGAGGCATCGATATATATAGTGAAACTATTTTTAGTTTTTTTTTTTTAACAAATAATTAGAACGACATTTGATAAATTAAAAACGACGACGTCACGGACCACTGACTTAAAATACTTATACCCGGTAAGAGTCTCGCTTTTTAAAAATTGAGGCGAGACTCTACCGAGTCTCTTGATATAAATAGCTTTTTCCTCAAGCAGATGAGGAAAAAAATATATAATGGCAAAAAAATGAACCTGAAACGACGTAGTGAGACAATTGTCGGATTTAAATATGATTTATATAAAAAATAAATATAATGAGTTGAAAAATAAAATTTTATTTGCTTAAATTATTTGTTTTTAACTTGATAAAATTTATTTCGACAAAAAGAACCTTATATTTAGATATTATATTTTTTTATAATTTTCAAACTGGTAATAAAAAAATTAAATGCAAATACGAATGAATGAATAATTTTGAAGAATTTTTACATTTCCTGTCATTTGAAAATTGTTAAAAAAATTTCTTATGAATTGAAACTTGGAAAATTAAGAAGTTATATTTAGGAGTCGAACCCGGGTCTTTTGCTTACCGGGCAAATGCCTTGACCTCTAGACCACAGGGCTTCTTAATTATTCCAAGTTTCATCAAGTTAACACCGACGTCCATCTATTCGTCATTCATTTTTTTTTGAAAAGTATATTAATTACTAGACATTATATTTATTGTATAAATAATTTGAATATTATTTATTAGTAATAAATTATTAAAAATAATATTTAAATTATTCATAGATAACAAGTAGCATATATAGTATATACGCTTAAATTATGATATTTCTTGACGATAAAAAAGACACGTGAATGTTTAATAGAGTAAATATTAATATGTCTCACCGTTTGAAAAGATAACTGAGGTATAATACAAAAAAAACTCAGTAAATTTACATAAAAATATGATGACGCTAAGAGTTACTGATAACAAAAGCGTAGATTTAATAAATTATACTTGGGTAGTGAAAATAAAGATATAAAAACGAGTACATATAATTGAAAAAATTAAATACAACAACAGTTACTTTGACTGTGCAGTATTAGTAATACTTCTAAATTACTGCTTCATTAAAAAATACGTCTACGATGAATAACATTCGAATTTTGTGGATGATAATTAAATTATTATTAATACATTCGTCGTCATTGGTTTTTTCAAAGACAACTTATTGTCATACAACTATCGCGGGGATGTACAAAAATTGTGAAACAGGTAATTGGACATTTTTTAGAGAAAATGATTCAATTATTAAAAAATGTTCTGATAAAATTGAAATAACGAATAAAAAGGTTAACGTCTTTCAAAATAAAGCACTAGAAAGTATATCATCACCTCCATTAATTAAATCTTTACAATTCAATCTGGCTGATGTAAAATTGCATATTGAACCACGTGCTTTTTCAAATTTAGTAGCATTGGAAAATTTGGAAATTAATTCAGCTTTGGTTTTGCTGGACACTGATATTTTTTATGGTTTAAATAATTTAAAATATCTGAAAATTCAACTGGCCAATGAAACAAAATCATATCTCAATGATTTACTGGATAAACATTTAAATTTACATAAATTGGAATTTGTTAATCATCAAGATGTAGATGTTTGCGATTTTACAAGACAAAATACTTCTCTCAATATATTTGAACTTCAATATACTAGTGGTTCCATGTCAATATTGGCACGTCAATCATTTTATTGTTTAAAAAATCTTCAACAGCTTACAATACGAGAAAGCAATTTAACTTTAATTTCTTCTGGTTCATTCAATGTATTAAAAAAATTAAAAAAAGTGTCTATAGTATCAAATTATAAACTGACTCATATACCCTCAAATGTATTTAATGTCCGAAATTTGGAAATTATTAATTTGAGTAATAATTCAATAAATAAAATTGATAATGGAGCATTTACAATTGAAAACAGTAAACTAGCACTACTTAACTTGAGCTACAACTCATTGACAGTCATTGAAGAAGGTATTTTTCAAAACATAAAATGTAAAGTTATTGATTTTACACAAAATGAAATTGTGGCTATTGTTGATGGAGCATTTAATGACTCACATGTTGATATGATTTATCTATTTTATAATTATTTGTTCACTATCAATAACTTAGAGTGGGGTTTTAATGATGATTCAATTGTTTATTATCAATACATGAATTCTGATATTGCAACCAATTATGATGACGAATTAGTGAGTTCAATTCATCATCATAATGACGACATATGTTACTTCAGTGAATATTATTATTTTAAAATTTGTAA
Organism: Aphidius ervi; assembly: GCA_015776835.1. Classification (NCBI taxonomy): domain Eukaryota; kingdom Metazoa; phylum Arthropoda; class Insecta; order Hymenoptera; family Braconidae; genus Aphidius; species Aphidius ervi. Next base: position 421,580 of record MKYW01000037.1, read on the forward strand.
AACATCAACTATGCAACTCAAATTAGTTAAACATCTCATTGATAGTTGGCAACCTGAAACACTTGAAATAACAGACGACAAAATTTCATCAATTGAAAAAAATGCATTTCAGAATTTAAGTATAAAAACTTTGATTATTAATTGTTTCACAAAGACGTTTACTTTATACCCTGCATCATTTGCTGGATTAAAAAAACTTGAATTTCTTAGACTTAATACTCAGCCAATTAAAATTAGATCATATATTTTTGGAAATCTTCGATTATTAAAATTTCTTGATATTTCAGTAGATGAATCATCTAATATTTCTCTATGTCAATTAGTTACTAATCTTGAATTTTTTGAAAATTTATTACTTATTCGTAAAAATAAAATTGATATTTGTGATGTAAGATTGTGCACAAATAATAATTTTAATCTATCAAGTCTTTATTATGATAATGGAAAATTTACAAACCTACAACAACTTGCTTTTTCGTGTTTGAAGTATCTTAAATATCTTGCTGTTATAAAAAGCAAGCTTAAAACAATTGAATTTTCTGCATTCAACGGTCTTGATAATATCAAATATTTATTATTATCATCAAATCAAATAAAATCCATTGATGATAATGTATTTATGAATCTAAATTTAACATTGCTTGACTTGAGTTACAATTTATTAACTCATATTAAAAATAATACATTTTTCGGTGTTAAGACGAAATCATTAGATATTTCGAACAATAAAATTATTCAAATTGACAATGGTGCATTTAAAAATATGAATCTTGATTATATATATTACCATAATAATAGTGGTGTTTTTGAAGACACTCGATTTTGGTATATTGATGATTCTCAAATTGAAGCTCATTGTGTTATTAAGAAATTATATAAAATTTGTATGAAGAACAAATCTTTATCATTCGTTACCTCACAAAATCCAGAGGAAAATTTATTTTCAAGTTCCTTTACGTTACCCAGTGGTAAACTTGAATTAACTGACGGAATAGTATCATCAATAAATAAATACGCTTTTAAAAATTCAAATATTAAAAAACATTTAAAAACTTTGGTTGTATCTGGAAATTTCAAGAATGAATTTATTATTTATCGTGAATCATTTGAAGGTTTGCCAAGTTTGGAAAATTTAGTACTAGATGTCGGACCAATTTCTCTTCAAGAAAATTTATTTGATCAATTAATATCAATCAACTATCTTCGTATTGAAATCAAATATAATCCACAATCACCTTTGAAATATATTAATAATGTATTAAAAACTGTTCCAAGCATAAGAGTATTGGAAATTTTAAATAGTGATTCAGTTAATATTTGTAACAATCCAATATCCAATGAGAATTTACTGCCAATTACTGGACTTTATTATACAGGTGGTTCAATAATTACGTTACCAACAAATTCATTACTTTGTTTATGGAATTTGGAAAAATTGTCAATATCAAAAACACAACTGACGACAATTGAAGCTGGTGTATTTGATTCAATGGACGTTCTCAAATATATATGTTTGGCATTCAACAAAATAACTCGTATTTCCACTGGTATATTTGATAATCTAAATAATCTCATAACACTCGAGCTGAATCATAACAGAATCAATGAAATTGATGATAAATCATTGATGAAATCCTGTGAAAATAAGTTACGACTTTTCAATTTAAGTTACAATGAATTTTCATTCATTAAAAAAGATACTTTTGAAAGTTTCAAATGTACTCAGCTGGATTTATCTCACAACAAAATTAGCAACATTGAAGATGATGCATTTAAAGATAGTAAAATAAATGATATATTTTTATTTAATAATGCTATCATTAATATAAAAATTAAAGCTTGGAAGATTCCATCATCAACATTTGTTCATGTTAAAACACCATCGTATTTCATATCATTCTGTTCAGGAAAACGAACGCGAGTTTGTGATCATTCAGGATCATGTGAATCCAAATGCATTGATTACAATTCCAACCCACCAGGACTAGGATAAAATAAATTAAACTATCCCCTGTATATAACCTGTATAAGCATATATGCTTATACATGTAAAGTCGGGCGGCGCTCACAAATTTTTACCAGGGTCAATATCATACTTGCTGTTTTTGACTATCTATTTTTTAAGTACGAAAATAGAGTTTGCTAGTATCTCCCCCGAAAAAATATATATCCTCTATACGCCGAAAAGAATAGAGGAGTGAGTTTTTCTAAATATTATATCTCAAATATTAAATGGACGACAGCATTAATGCTTCTTCATACCAAGTAATGTCTACACTAGTAATAATATCGACAACTCAAATATTAAAACATAATACTTTATTATTATATAATTTTATTTATTTATTAATTTTTTTTTTATTCAATGTTACATTATAAAACGTAAATTCATAATTTATGATTAACCTATATCTGTGACAGTTTACTTGGGGCCGGTTTTTTCGTTCCAAATTACAGTTAACTAAGGTTTAAACTCTAAGGTTAACTAACTAATGGATTTGGTTACCGACTGCGTTTTTATATGGCTTTAGTATTGAAAATATCAATCGATAAGTAGTTAATCCTTAGTTAGTTAAAGTTAGCTAATGCTCAGTTAACTGTAATAGTGGACGAAAAAACCAGCCCTATTAGTGGATAATTTACTGAAACCTTAATATGGTCTGCCTTTGAATTTTGTGCACACAATAGTCACAGGTGTTGCTACAAATGTGCGTTACTATTATTTTCTCCAGAAATTTTTAGGATATATCCTGGATATATCTCGGATATATCCCAAATATACGCCATTTGGATATATCCAGAATATATATTTTTTCGTGCCCACTTAAAACGAAAGTTTTGTTGAAGAAAAATTATTATAAATAATTATAAACAATTTTATAATTATATAATCATGAATTTATTTATACCTTTGGTAACTACAATACATAAATATAAATATATAATTTTTCGAAAAGAATGGATGCAATAATATTAATTCTCCAAACCTATATGGTGATATTATGTACATTTTGGTTACAGCCATTTTGATTAACTGAGTAATTATTAATATGTTGCAAATCAGGTGAATTTCATTTTATTATCTGATATTGTGTATATGTATAACCATCACAATATGCCTAAATTAATTTATATATTCAATTTTTTAAAACAATTCAAATAAAATCAGCCGTTTCTGTAAAAATCACATGGCAAAATGAGGTTAGGTTTCGTTATAACGTTTATATAGTTGTTTCCTATGAAACTAAAAGTAAGGACATACACGTCATTAACTTTTATTAATAGAAGCAATAAAAAAAACAGTAACAAATTATCGAATAACAATTTTTAATAGTTATTGTTTAAACAATTTAAAATCACTCTCAAAATTATTTGGTCGATGACAAGTAGTTCCATGGTCGATGGTCAACTGGTAACTGTCATTGCAATCCAAATGAATAACTAAGTTTTTCTGTTAAAAATTTTCACAAGTCCGATTTTTTTTTGGACTTAGTCAAATTTTGTTTAACCAATCTATCCATTTATTCTACATGATTTTTGCGAAAAGAAGCAGTGGAGCTTCTAAAGAGCCTCTGTGGAGCTACTGGTAGCTTGGGAGAACAACCGGAGCCGCGAAAGAGATATAAACGTATTTATAGGTATACAGTATTTTGTATATCTCATGCTTGGAAGACGCATGTAGCTGTGAGAGAGCCTGTAAGAGACGCTCGAAGTTCATGAGAGCTCCATGAGAGCCACAAATTTTTCATCTCGGGGGGGGGTAAAATAAAATAATAAACGTAGAAATTAAAAAATATCTAACTTACTATCACATTTAATTAAAAAATATATTTATCATCTATGTACCCGTTTTTCATGTTTATACAATCCAATATTATTTAATTATCAATTTGAAACGATAAATAATATTGTCAATATATGTATGAATCGACCTTTTGCTAATGAAGTACATAGAATTTAAAAAAATAGATTCATTTAAATAAGGAAAAAATCAACGATAAAGTATAAAACGACTTGGCAACACAATTGTCACGTTATAATTTAATTTCTATGAAAAATAAATAAAGGGGTTTTGTTAAGGAGATAAGATAAATGAAAATCAGATTAAATAAAAAAGTACTATTTATTTTAGTTCTTTTTTTAAAGTATGTCGTAACAAACTATGAAAAAATTAAATGACATCATTAATTTCATGTCTGTGATTATAATTTATCATTCATAATGCCATTTTATTTTTTTTTTTATTTCAACGGTACTTTTATACAAGTGATAAGTATAACTGTTTGAACGAAAAAAAAAAATGTTTTATTTAAATAACATTATCTTAAAAAGATGAATGAATTGAAAATATTATTTATTATAATAATAAATGGAAAAAATTCAATTTATGGTTTATTTACTTAAAATTTATTCAGGATTCGAATAGGATTTTTCTATGAAAAGATTTCATATGATAAAAAGACGAGTGAATAATAACTGTTTGAATAAAGCAAATATCAAACTATCTTAGTATAATATGATAAGAAAAGTTTTAGTAAATATTATTGAAATTGTAGTGGGACTAAAAAAAATACTGATAACAAAAATGTTGGGAATAATACAATTAGTTTCGGTTGATGAATGATATAAAAAAAAATTAAATTTAGATGTCTGTGTTAGTTTGACATCATTATCAGTGAAATAAGTGGTTCATTAAATATATATTCATAATGAAAAATATTGGAATTTCGTGGATAGTAATTAAATTATTATTGTTCCATCTATCGTTTGTTTTTTCTGAAACAATTTATTGTCATAAAACTATCATGGGAACATTCAAAAGTTGTGAGTCAGGTATTTGGACATTTTTTGCAGAAAATGATTCAATCATTAAAACGTATCCTGATAAAATTGAAATAACAAATAAAAAAGTTAACGTCTTTCAAAATAAAGCACTAGAAAATATATTATCATCATCTTCATCAATTAAATCTTTACAACTTAATTTGGCTGATATAAAATTGCATATTGAACCACTTGCTTTTTCAAATTTAGTAACATTAGAAAGTTTGGAAATTAATTCAGCTTCAGTTTTGCTGGACACTGATATTTTTTATAGTTTAAATAATTTAAAATATCTAAAAATTCAACTGGCCAATGAAACAAAATCATATCTCAATGATTTACTGGATAAACATTTAAATTTACATAAATTGGAATTTGTTAATGATCAAGATGTCGACATTTGTGATTTCACAAGACAAAATACTTCTCTTAATATATTTGAACTTCAATATACTGGTGCTACCATGACAATATTGACACGTCAATCATTTTATTGTTTAAGAAATCTTCAACAGCTTACAATACAAGAAAGCAATTTAACTTTAATTTTGTCGGGTGCATTTAATGTATTAAAGAAATTAAAAAAAGTGTCTTTAGTATCAAATAAGAAACTGACTCATATAGCCTCAAATGTATTTAATGTCCGAAACTTGGAAATTATTGACTTGAGTAATAATTCAATAAATAAAATTGATAACGGAGCATTTACAATTGGAAATAGTAAATTATCATTGCTTAACTTGAGTTACAATTCATTGGAAATAATTGAAGAAGGTATTTTTAAAAATATTAAATGCAATGTTATTGATCTCACACAGAGTAGAATTGTTGATATTGCTGATGAAGCATTCAATAGGTCACATGTTGATACAATCATTCTACTTGACAATTATTTCTCGACTTTCAATTTTTCAAAGTGGGGTCTCAAGAATGATACCATTGTTTATAGTGAATATATGCAGACTGATATAAGGTTTTGATAGAAGGTTTTAAATGTACCCAGTTGGATCTATCACACAACAAAATTGGCCAAATTGAAAATGATGCATTTAAAGATACCAAAATAAACGATATATTTTTATTTAATAATGCTATTATCGATATAAAAATTAAAGCCTGGAAGATTCCATCATTTACGTTTGTTCATATTAACAAACCACGGTATTTTTTATCATTCTGTTCAGTGGAATGAACAAGAGTTTGTGATCATTCAGAATTGTGTGAGTCCAAATGCATTGATTACAATTCTAGTCCACCAGGATTAGGATGAAATTAATTAAAATATCCATATCATACTTGCTGTCTTTAGTACAAAAATGATGATTGCAAGTTTTTCATATAATATAATAAACATAGAAATTCAAAAATATATTGTTACGTATTCATATTTTAATACTTAAAATAATTAAATATTGGGATATATATGGCAATTTAATGGTTCTAAAGTAATATCGAGGAGCGTATAATTTTTTTTCTTATTATTTTCATAATTATTTTTCATTTTTAGCATCATTGCGACATTTTTAAACAATTTTTATAATTTAATATTTTTTATTTTTCATCTTAATATTTATTTTTCAAAGACGTAGTTGCATTTTACCTCAGCAACTTGATATTATACATCCGTTGAATTTAGCAAATATTGTTAGGTAATATTGTCTCAGCAAATTATTAATGCTGCCTATCATGAGAACCATTAATTTCTATTGGTCAGGAAATGTTCCCACTGTGGATCATCCCTTCTTAATTATTATAATTTTATGGGGAATTTTAATTTTTAGTTTTTAAAGAGCTTCACTTTTGCAACAACTTTCATATAATTAATATCTTTAAAATTTATAAAATCATTAAAATATAAAATATAAATTTAATTCAATATCAAAATAAAATCAAGTAAAATTTTTACATAAAATAAAATTTAAATAAAACAATCAGTGAATTTATATAAAAAATCCTTGTGATCAATTATTATTTCCTTTAAAAATTTAACCTTCCTAATTCCTAAAAATATACTTCGAAATTTCTCCGGGGTGTTGTTTTTCTGTGCTTCGAGTTTAATTTACCGATTGGATATTTAAAAACTACCATACTACCATCAGCAGGCGACCATCCAGATTGACACGCTCTACAACAACATTGGTTTTGAGATATTCTCACATCAAGGTACATCTACAGTTATACACATTCCCTCCTAACCCGTTACCCTGTAGGGAATTACAAAACAAGAGGATTATTTTAAAAATAACGTTAAATACCGAGTTCATCAACTTATGTTGATTCAACAGAGGGCAAGTAAATGAATATTGTCTAATTTTGAAAGCATATGTAAAGGTAAATTTGAAATGGAAAAATAAAAAGCACCAATTTTGTGTATACCTGCTTTCGGACTCAAAGGGTTGCAAACCTCAAACTCGTCATAATAAATTTGTAGATGAATTGAAATTTTATTTATTTGTAAAAATGTATTATTTTCAAATACACTACCATCTTTGTAACTTCTGTATACGTTTTGTATTCAAGAATTATTATCAGCAAATTTTTTAGTCAAACATTGTTGATGAAATTTATCTTGAAATAAAAACTGAAGTATATCTAATAAAGGAACATATGAAAAAGTACTTGTAACTGGTACTTCCACGTAAGTATTGGTAACTTAATTGAATTTCTTATCCATTCTTATATGCCATGAGTTTTTTTTACTGGCTCAACAATATGCCTTTGAAATATTTTATTTCAATTATTGTAACTAGTCATTATATTTTATAAAGCAAATTTAAATTTATTTGATAATTTTGAGCGTTCATTAGAGTCTGATGCTAATACTAAATCATCTAACAAGGGTACTAAAATTTCAGATATTTTTGATAAAATTAAATTGATAGAGATATCAGCTAACCCTAATACATACACACTTTGAACGAAAATAAGAAATTTATCATTTTTAGTTTGTTTAATGTCTGCGTTATCTACTTTATCGTGTTTACTACTATAGTATACTTGATTTTTTACCACTATTACTATCAAAATCATTTTCCAAAATATTATCATTTCTTTTAGTTTCATTAAATGTCTTTAACAATGAATTATTTTGATTTTTTCAGATATTCTTCTTATTTTTACATTAAATCTTCATTTATATATGTTACGAGTTAATTTAACAAAAAAAAATTTGTAAAATTAACACACGAAGTTTGTAAAAACATTTTACAAATTTTTTGTTTGTAAAATTAACAAATAAAATTTGTCAAAAGATTTTACAAATTTTTTTTTGTTAAATTAACAAACAAAAATTTAAAAAACGACTGAAGTCTACAAATTACAAACGAATTACCAACTGTTTTTTACTGTGTATCATTCTTGAGACCCCACTTTGAAAAATTGAAAGTCGAGAAATAATTGTCAAGTAGAATGATTGTATCAACATGTGACCTATTGAATGCTTCATCAGCAATATCAACAATTCTACTCTGTGTGAGATCAATCACATTGCATTTAATATTTTTAAAAATACCTTCTTCAATTATTTCCAATGAATTGTAACTCAAGTTAAGCAATGATAATTTACTATTTCCAATTGTAAATGCTCCATTATCAATTTTATTTATTGAATTATTACTCAAGTCAATAATTTCCAAGTTTCGGACATTATATACATTTGAGGCTTTTTAAAACTTAAAAAAAAAAAAAAACTTTAAAAAAAAAAGATTTGTTTAGTTAAAAAAAAAGTAAAGTAAATAAATCATTAATATCCATGAAGTATAACCTCTAATTTTTTTTATCTGTATTTTGATTTGTGTACATAATTTGACAGAGCACGTCAGGGCAAAAAAAAACAATAAATAAATTCAATCATATAATAATAATAATAATCTTTATTAACCCAGCTGGTTGAAAACCAATTATTGGGCCTGCCACAAAAATAATAATTACAATATTTCTCTTGTTTTACATTGCATTACAATTGATTACAATTATTTATTTTTATTCACTACAAAAAAATCAATTAACTGTGACATTGTTACTGAGTGTGTTAACGCAAAGCAGTCAACTGAATCACCATAATCCTTAACCAAACTATTAATTTGTTTCATTATTTTATACAATACCCGGGGAAAAATCCCGAAGATACTTGCAGATACCCGATTTGATAATATCTGTGAACACATACACAGATCGCTACAGATCTTTGAAGATACCCAGCGATCATAACATTGAATGTTATATTTGCCACTGAATATCTTTAAAAATACTCAGGGAAAAATTTAAAAGATACCTGCAGGTACCTTGCTTGATTATGTTTGTGCAGACATCTACAGAATTTTCCAGATCTTCGAAGATATTTGAAGATACCTAGCGATCGTAACCGTGAACTTTATGCACACCGCTGGGTATCTTCAAAGGTATACAGAGACATTGGAGGATCTGCGCATGTCTTTGAAGACATAATCAAATGGGGTATCTGCGTGTATCTTTTCCGCGTATCTCTGGGTATCTTCAAGTTTTTTTCCCGGGTAGTTTATATTGTTGAAACCTGGATATAGTTACTGATGGGTAAAATGGCAGATTTAAATTTCTACTGTTTAAATTGTTTGGTACATTTATATTTAATTCTTGAAGCAGTTCTGGGCAATTTATAAAACCATTCATTAAATTAAATCCCAAAACTGCTGTTGCTAATTCTCTTCTTTTTTTTTGTTGAAATTAAACCTGCCTTTTCACACATCATTTTATTACTATATCCCTGGTCAAGCCACTTAGACTCTTTTCTATATACATAGTATCTAATAAATTTTCTTTGAATCTCTTCTATCAATTTACACAAATAATTTTTATCCGGAGACCAAATAACTACAGCATATTCAATTATTGGATATATTAAGCTCTTAAATAATAATTTAATTACTGAAATATCATTTAAATTTTTACTTGCTCTTATTATTAACCCAAGGACTTTATGTGCTGATGAAACCAACCTAAATATATGTGGTGTAAACGTTAATCTCGCATCAAAAACTATACCAAGATCTTTTTTTATTAAAGATCTTTTTAGTACACATCCATTTAACATATAATTCCATGATATAATTTAAAATTATGAAAAAAATTCAACTGTAATGAATTTGACATAATCGAGATGAACCACACGGGTTTTCGCCGGAGTTTTGAAAATTTTCAATTTTCAATAGAACGAATTCGTTACTGAAATTTTTTTGTTTTTTCTTTTTATATGACTCGTCAACCGAAACTAATCCTATAATTCCTTACATTTTTATTATCAGTATATTTTTTCATCGTGGCTACAATTTGAATGAAATTTACCGAATCCTTTCTTATCATAATATAAACATTGATTTAAGTTACTAATATTGGTTGATACATGCTTTACAGTCATCATTTATTTTTTTTATATAAAATTTTTCCAAAAAAAAATGTAATTTGAATCCTGAATAACTTTTTAGTTGACATTTGAATAAAAAAAAAATTATAAACTATTTTGAACATTATATCATTATATTATGTGATAAAATTTTTAAAAAATTTTAATTTTTTTTTTTTCGATAAAACAGTTATCTTATGACTTGTATAAACGTACAGTTTAAATAAAAGAAATAAAAAGACGAAATGTATAATAAATTATAATCGCAGACATGGATTTAATTATGAAATTTGATTTTTTCATCATTTGTTACAACAGATTTTAATTAAATAATTAAAATAAATAGTACTTTTTTTTTTCTGACCTGATTCTCATTTATCTTATCTCGTTAACAAAAGCTCGTTATTTGTTTTTCATAGAAATTAAATTATAACGTGACAATTGTGTTGCCAAGTGGTTTTATATTTAATCATTATTTTCTTTCTTATTTAAATAACTTGATTTTTTTTAATTTTATGTACTTTATTGGCAAAATATTTTGAACTTATAATCACAATATTAATTATGGTTTCAAATTAATTATAAATAATTAAATAATATTGGTTCGTATTAATATGACAAACAAGTAGTTAGATGATAAATATGTATTTTTTAATTAAATGTAATAGTAAGTTAAATAATTTTCATTTTCCGAGTTCATTATGTATCATATGAATAACTGGTAATAATCATTTTTGTACAAAAAAATTAATAGTCAAAACCAGCAAGTATGTTATTGATATTTTTATTTATTTTATCCTAATCCTGGTGGACTAGAATTGTAATCAATGCATTTGGACTCACACAATCCTGAATGATCACAAATTCTTGTTCGTTTTCCTGAACAAAATGATATGAAATATGATGGTTTTTTAACGTGAACAAATGTAAATGATGGAATTTTCCAGGCTTTAATTTTTACATTGATAATAGCATTATTAAAAAAAAATATATCATGAATATTGGTATCTTTAAATGCATCATCTTCAATGTGGCTAATTTTGTTGTGTGATAGATCCAACTGACTGCATTTGAAACCTTCGAAAGTATCTTTTTTAATAATTGTAATTTCATTGTAACTTAAATTGAGAAGATGTAGATTATTGTTCTTGGATTTCATGAATGATTTATCATCGATATTATTAATTTTATTATGATTCAGATCGAGTGTAATGAGATTATTTAGATTATCAAATATACTAGTAGAAATACGAGTTATTTTGTTGAATGCCAAACATATATATTTGAGAACGTCCATTGAATCAAATACACCAGCTTCAATTGTCGTCAATTGTGTTTTTGATATTGACAATTTTTCCAAATTCCATAAACAAAGTAATGAATTTGTTGGTAACATAATTATTGAACCACCTGTATAATAAAGTCCAGTAATTGGCAGTAATTTCTCATTGGATATTGGATTGTTACAAATATTAACTGAATCACTATTTAAAATTTCCAATACTCTTATGCTTGGAACAGTTTTTAATACATTATTAATATATTTCAAAGGTGATTGTGGATTATATTTAATTTCAATACGAAGATAATTGAGTGATATTAATTGATCAAATAAATTTTCTTGAAGAGAAATTGATCCGACATCTAGTACTAAATTTTCCAAACTTGGCAAACCTTCAAATGATTCACGATAAATAATAAATTCATTTTTAAAATTTCCAGATACAACCAAAGTTTTTAAATGTTTCTTAATATTTGAATTTTTAAAAGCGTATTTATTTATTGATGATACTATTCCGTCAGTTAATTCAAGTTTTTCACTGGGTAACGTAAAGGAACTTGAAAATAATATTTTCTCTGGATTTTGTACGGAAACAAATGATAAAGCCTTGTTTTTCATACAAATTTTGTATAATTTCTTAATAACACAATGAGCTTCAATTTGAGAATCATCAATATACCAAAATCGAGTATTTTCAAAAACACCACTATTATTATGGTAATATATATGATCAAGATTCATATTTTTAAAGGCACCATTGTCAATTTGAATAATTTTATTGTTCGAAATATCTAATGATTTCGTTTTAACACCGGTAAATGTATTATTTTTAATATGAGTTAATAAATTGTGACTCAAGTCAAGCAATGTTAAATTTAAATTCATAAATACATTATTGTCAATTGATTTTATTTGATTTGATGATAATAATAAAAATTTGATATTATCAAGACCGTCAAATGCATAGGGTTCAATTGTTTCTAGATTGCTATTGGTTACAGCAATCTGTTCAAGTTGCTTTAAACAAGAAAAAGCAAGTTGTTTTAAATTTGTGAATTTTCCATATTTATAATAAAGACTTGGTAAATTAAAATTATTATTTGTGGATAATTTTTTATCACAAATATTGACTTTATATTGATGAGACAGTAATAAAGCTTCTAATAATTTGACACTTTTAAATAATTGACAGAGAGGTAGCGTGGATGATTCATCTACCGAAATTTCTAGAGATCTTAATGACGTTAGGCAGTCAAAAATATTTGATTTAATTTGAATTGGCAGAGTATTGAGTTTGAGAAATTCAATTTTTTTCAATCCAGCAAATGATGAAGGATATAAAGACAATATCGTAGTAAAAGAATTAATTATCAAAATTTTTATACTCAAATTCTGAAATGCATTTTCTTCAATTGATGAAATATTATGGTCTGTTATTTCAAGTGTTTCCGGTTGCCAATTATCAATAAGATTTTTTACAAATTTAAGTTTCATGCTTGTTGTTTTACAAATTTGAAAATAATATAACTTACTAAAGTAACATTCACTGTCATTAGAATCGATCGAACTTATTGATTTTTTCGATTTATTACCGTAATTATTATACAGATTTATTGCAATATCAGAATTTATATATTGATGATAAACAATTGTATTATTATTAAAACCCCACTTTAAATTATTGACAGTAAACAAATAATTATTGAATAAATAAATCATATCAACATGTGAGGAATTAAATGCTCCATCAAAAATAGCAACAATTTGACTTTGTTTAAGATCAATAACATTGCATTTTATGTTTTGAAATATTCCTTCTTCAATAATTTCCAATGAATTGTAGCTCAAGTTAAGTAATGATAGTTTACTATTACCAATTATAAATGCTCCATTATCAATTTTATTTATTGAATTATTACTCAAGTCAATAACTTCTAAATTTCGAATAGTGTTAAATACATTTGATGCTATATGAGTCAGTCCATAATTTGATACTATGGACACTTTTTTTAATTTCTTTAATACATTAAATGCACCCGACGCAATTAAAGTTAAATTGCTTTCTCGTATTGTAAGCTGTTGAAGATTTTTTAAACAATAAATTGATTGACGTGTTAATATTGACATGGAACCACCAGTATATTGAAGTTCAAATATATTGAGAGAAGTATTTTGTTTTGTGAAATCACAAATGTCGACATCTTGATGATTAACAAATTCCAATTTATGTAAGCTTAAATGTTTATCCAGCAAATCATTGACATACGATGTTGTTTTATCGGCCACTTGAATTTTCAGATATTTTAAATTATTTAAACCATAAAAAATATCAGTGTCCAGCAAAACCGAAGCTGAATTAATTTCTAAATTTTCCAATGCTGCTAAATTTGAAAAAGCAAGTGGTTCAATTTGCAATTCGATGTCAGCCAAATTAAGTTGTAAATATTTAATTGATGAAGATAATGGTATATTTTTAAATGCATTATTTTGAAAGACGTTTACTTTTTTATTTGTTATTTCAATTTTATCTGGATATATTTTGATAGTTGAATCGATGTCTCTAAAAAATGTCCAATTACCTGTCCTACAATTTTTGTAGGTTCCCGTAATTGATTTATAACAATAATGTGTCTCCGAAAAAACAAACGACGACGGATATATTATCAATAATTTAATTATTATCCACAAAATTCTATTGATATTCATTGCGGATGTATATTACAATGAAGCACTGATTTTAAAGTGTCATTACCCCGTGGATAAATTTCAAGTAAATAATTTTTTTCAATTAATCGATTATAAAGTAACAAATGCAATGTATTTCAATGTCAAATTTAAAGTTACACCAGACGCTCTGATGTTTTAAGTTTATTCACTTCTTTTTATACTCCCAACAGCTACCAAAAAATAATCCATTCAATTTTTATCATTTTATTATCAGTAATTTTTTATTGTGACAACATGTTCATACGTATAAAAACTCACCAAATTGTTTTCTTTATCATAATACAAATACTCTTCTTTAAAATTTACGACAACTTACTCGTTATCACCAACAGTGCAGCTTCTTTTAAATTATATCAAATAAATATCAAAAATTAAACAATCATCTAATAAGATTTTTTACATATACTTAGTAACAATAGAAATATAAAACTAATATTTTATTCAGAAAATAATTATGAGCTTTCCTTATAATTTAATAACATACATTACATTTTTTTTTGTTGAGTTTTTTACTCAGCTACCAAAGCTTCAGATAACATAATGATTCTGATTGAAAAAAAAATTGCATTAAAATAATGAATAATCAATATAAGATGTGTACATATATTAATTTTGTCTTAATAAATTTAGAATAAATAAAAAAAAAAAAAAAAAACTGTTAATACAATTTGCTGGTTTTGTAATTTGTTCAAATATTTGTATTACAATAAAAAGACAGAGATGAATGAATAGAATCACCTCCTGATAAAAAAAAAATATATACATATATGTATACATAAATTACACAGTCATAAAGAAAGACAAGTATTTAAAGTGAGTTGAAATTATACTTGATTGATTAAAATTATGCCGTCATGAACGAATAAGAATAAAAATTTAACAATGAATAATTTTTAAGGCCAATAAAACGAAACTTTGAACTAATTTTTTTTATAAATTATTACAATCACGTCATGTGGGTCATGTGTGTTATTGCATCCAGACCCTCAAATATTAAAATTTATAAAATTATATAACATTAAAACAAATTATTTATCAATAATATTACCTAGTAATTTTTTGAGTGCTGAATATATTTATTTACAATGAAATTTAATTGTATCATGCTTATATTTATATGCGAAATTAAAGCGAAGATTAATATTGATGCACATCAATTAAATTATATTTTAATATCTATTATTGATATTATATAATTTATAATATTTATTTATGCATAACGATGATGAATGATATTGAACAATAAGGAAGAAAACAAATTTTATATCTATATCATATATATACGTATACACAATTACACATTAAAGATAAAATAATATGTTGGTACATTAAAAAAATATTTTGAAATTAAATTAAAAATTAAATTAAAAAAATAATTTAATCTCGAGATTTATTTGTTATTAATTTTTTTACTTTTTATTTTTACTCTACTTTCATGACGAGTGATTAGATAAAGAAAAAAATTGTTATTGTCTCTGCATTACTAATTTAAAGATGTGGGATATTTAAATATACCTGTTTTGATGTTAAAAATGCGTGATAATATTAAAAAAAATATAGTCAAGTGCTCCAAGTTGCACCCTAAGTGTTCCATCGGATTTTTTTAAATTTTTTTTGTCTTGCCGTTCGATTAATTTTTTTTTTAATATTTTATATATATAAGCGTCATTATTATTATTAAATTTTAGTTATAATTTTAAATCTATGGGCTTTATTAGATTCAGAGATATTGGAACCGGTTGCACCAATTCGATACTACATATCGTTGAATAAAAAAACCGAAGGAACAAAAAATTTGGAAAAAATATCGTAGAATCTACAGATGAAGCGTCGTCGATTGAGACGTTGCCAGAATCAATTGGTCAGTATTTAAAATTGGGACTTGTGGAAAAATGGGAATATTAAATCTAATAAGGCCCAGAAAGTAAAAAAAAATATCATGATTGTGTTTGAAAAAAAAAAACATAAATTTCATTTAACATCGCTTAATTCGGTTCAGTGGTTCGAAAAATATCGCAAAAAAACAAAACGTGACACTACATATCGTTGAATAAAAAAAAAACCGAAGGACCGAAAAATTCGAAAAAAATATCTTAAAGTCTACAGATGAAGCGTCGTCGATTGGAACATTGCCGGAATTAATCGATCAATATTTGCAATTGGTCCTTGTGAAAAAATGGAAATATTAAATCTAATAAGGCCCAAAAATTAAAAATAAATATGATGATTGCTTTTGGGAAAAAAAAATGAAACATAATGGGCATCGTAAAAGCCAATTCGATCCAGAACTTTCATTTTTATCGCGAAATAACAAAAAGTCACACGAAAAGTGAAAACATAAGTGTCCTACGAAACAGTAAAAATATAATTAGCTTTTTCCTCAAGTAGATGAGGAAAAAAATATAGAATGATAAAAAAATAAACCTAAAACGATTTGGTGAGACAATTGTCGGATTTAAATTTGATTTATATAAAAAATAAATATAATGAGTTGAAAAATACAATTTTATTTACTTAAATTATTTGTTTTTAACTTGATAAAATTTATTTCGACAAAAAGAACCTTATATTTACATATTATATTTTTTATAATTTTCAAACTACTTATTGTGAAAAAAAAAAATAAAAATACAAATGAATGAATAATTTTGAAGAATTTTTATCTTAAATTATCTTAATTATCAATTTGAAAAGATAAATAATATTGTCAATATATGTATGAATCGATATTTTGCTAATGAAGTACATATGTAGAATTAAAAAAAATAGATTCATTTAAATATGGAAAAAATCAACGATAAAATATAAATCCACTTGGCAATAGATTTGTCACGTTATAATTTAATTTCTATGAAAAATAAATAAAAGGGTTTTGTTAAGGAGATAAGATAAATGAGAATCAGATAAAATAAAAAAGTACTATTTATTTTAGTTCTTTTATTAAAGTCTGTCGTAATAAACTATGAAAAAATTAAATGGCATCATTAATTTCATGTCTGTGATTATAATTTAACATTGATTATGCCATTTTATATTTTTTTTTATTTCAACTGTACTTTTATACAAGTGATATAAGTATAACTGTTTGAACAAAAAAAAAAATATTTCTTTAAATGACGTTATCTTAAAAAGATGGATAAATTAGAAATATAACAACTTCAAGATAATATAATAATAAATGAAAATAATTGAATTTATGGTTTATTTACTAAAAAATTATTTAGGATTCAAATAGGATTTTTCTATGGAAAAATTTCAAATGAAAAGAAAAAAAAGACGAGTAAATGATAACTGTTTGAATGAAACAAATATCAAACAATCTTAGTAACTCAAATAAATATTTATATTATGATAAGAAAAGATTTAGTAAATTTTATTGAAATTGTAGTCACACTCAATATACTGATAAGAAAAATGTTAAGAATAAAAAAATTAGTTTTGGTTGATGAGTGATATAAAGAAAAATTAAATTTAGATGTCTGCTGTAAGTTTGAGATCATTATCAGTGAAATAAGTGGTTCATTAAATATATATTCATAATGAATAATATTAAAATTTCGTGGATAGTAATTAAAATATTATTATTCCATCTATCGTTTGTTTTTTCTGAAACAATTTATTGTTATACAACTATGATGGGAACCTTCAAAAGTTGTGAGTCAGGTATCTGGACATTTTTTGAAGAAAACGATTCAATTATTAAAAAATATCCTGATAAAATTGAAATAACAAATAAAAAAGTTAACGTCATTCAAAATAAAGCATTAGGAAATATATTATCATCTTCATCAATTAAATCTTTACAACTCAATTTGGCTGATACAAAAATGCATATTGAACCACTTGCATTTTCAAATTTAGTAGCATTGGAAAATATTGAAATTAATTCAGCTTCAGTTTTGCTGGACGCTGATATTTTTTATGATTTATATAATTTAAAATATCTGAAAATTCAACTGGCCAATGGAACAAAATCATATCTCAATGATTTGCTGGATAATCATCCAAATTTACATAAATTGGAATTTGTTGATGATCAAGATGTCGACATTTGCGATTTCACGAAACAAAGTACTTCTCTCAATATATTTGAACTTCAATATACTGGTGGTTCCATGTCAATATTGACACGTCAATCATTTTATTGTTTAAGAAATCTTCAACAGCTTACAATACAAGAAAGCAATTTAACTTTAATTTTGTCGGGTGCATTTAATGTCTTAAAGAAATTAAAAAAAGTGTCTTTAGTATCAAATAAGAAACTGACTCATATAGCTTCAAATGTATTTAATACTGTTCGAAGTTTGGAAGTTATTGACTTGAGTAACAATTCAATAAATGAAATTGATAATGGAGCATTTACAATTGGAAATAGTAAATTATCATTGCTTAACTTGAGTTACAATTCATTGGAAATAATCGAAGAAGGTATTTTTAAAAATATTAAATGCAATGTTATTGATCTTACACAGAGTAGAATTGTTGATATTGCTGATGAAGCATTCAATAGGTCACATGTTGATACAATCATTCTACTTGACAATTATTTCTCGACTTTCAATTTTTCAAAGTGGGGTCTCAAGAATGATACCATTGTTTATAGTAAATATATGCAGTCTGATATTGCATTGAGTCCATATAATAAATCAATAAGTCTAATCGATACTAATGATGACGTATGTTACTTTAGCCAATATTATTATTTTAAAATTTGTAGAACATCAAGCATGGAACTTAAATTAGTCAAAAATCTTATTGATAATTGGCAACCTACAAGACTCGAGATAACAGACGACAATATTTCATCAATTAAAGAAAATGCATTTTTTAATATTAATATAAAAGTTTTAACAATAAATTCTGCTGCGAAAAGTTTTACTCTATTACCTGCATCTTTTGCTGGATTCAAAGATCTCAAAGTTTTAAAACTCAATACTAAGCCAATTCAAATTAAATCGTATATTTTTAATCATCTACTTTTCTTAAAGTTTCTTGAAATTCCAGTTGATGAATTTTCTAATATTTCTTTGTGTCAATTATTTACGAATCTTATATTTTTCGATAGTTTATATCTTACTCATCAAAGTAAAATTGATATTTGTGATAAAGAAATATGCATGAATAATAATAATAGTTTTAATATATCAACTCTGCATTATGAAAATGGAAAATTTACAAGCATTCAAAAACTTGCTTTTTCATGTTTGAAAAAACTGAAAAATCTTGTTGTAACTAATTGCAATCTCAGTACAGTGGACCCTCATGCATTTGACGGTCTTGATAATATTAAATATATAAGTTTATCATCGAATAAAATAAAATCTATTGATAATAAACTATTTATGAATAAAAATTTGTTGATGCTTGACTTGAGTGATAATTTATTAACTCATATTAAAAATGACACATTTCTTGATGTCAGAACAGGTGTATTGGATATTTCAAATAATAAAATTGTAGAAATTGATAATGGTGCTTTCAAAGATATGAATCTCAATCATCTGTATTATTACAATAATAATGATGGAGTATTTGTTAATTCTCGTTATTGGTATATTGATGATTCACAAATTGAAGTTAATTGTGCAACTCAAAAAACATACAGAATTTGCATAAAAGGTGAAACTTTATCATCTGTTGACATACCGAATAAATATTCATTTTCTAAATCGTCATTAACGTCTTTTGTCGGATGGCTTATAACAAGTGACACACTTGAAATATTTGACGAAAGAATATCGACAATGGGTAAATATGTATTTAAAGATTTGCTATTTACAAAATATCCAAAAACATTAAATATTCATAAAAATATTAAAAGTGAATTTTACATCCATCCTAAATCATTCGAAGGTTTGTTAAGTTTGGAAAATTTAATATTAGATGTTGGACCAATTTCTCTCAAAGAAAATTTATTTGATTCTTTAATATCACTTAATTATTTAAAAATTGAAATTAAATATAATCCACAATCACCTTCGAAATATATTAATAATGTATTGAAAACTGTTCCAAGTTTAAGAGTATTGGAAATTTTTAATAGTGAATCAGTAAATATTTGTAATAATCCAATATTCATCGACAATTTACTGCCAATCACTGGACTCTATTATACAGGTGGTTCAATAATTACATTACCAACAAATTCATTAATTTGTTTATGGAATTTGGAAAAATTGTCAATAACAGAAACGCAACTGACGACAATTGAAGCTGGTGTATTTGATCTAATGTACGTTCTCAAATATATATGTTTGGCATTCAACAAAATAACTCGTATTTCTACTGGTATTTTTGATATTCTAAATAATTTAATTACACTCGATCTGAATCATAATAAAATCAATGAAATTAATGATAAATCATTGATGAAATCCAGCAACAATAATCTACAACTTGTCAATTTAAGTTACAATGAAATTCCAATTATTAAAGAAGATACTTTTGAAGGTGTTAAATGCATCCAGTTGGATCTATCACACAATAAAATTGGCCACATTGAAGATAATGCATTTAAAGATACCATGATTCACGATATTTTTTTATTCAATAATACTATCATGGATGTAAAAATTAAAGCCTGGAAAATTTCATCATTTACATTTGTCCATGTTAAGAAACCATCGTATTTCATATCATTTTGTTCAGGAGAACGAACAAGAGTTTGTGATCATTCAGGATCATGTGAATTCAGATGCATTGATTACAATTCTAGCCCGCCAGGAGTAGGATAAAAAAATTTAAAATATTATAATCAAATCGAAACGGTCATTAATATTGTATATATAAGTATGAATTAATCTTATGCAAATAAAGAACACAAGATATTTAAAAAAGTCAAGGAAAAAAAAAATGATAAAATATAAAATCAAACCTTGGCAACAGATTTGTCACGTTATAATTTAATTTCTATGAAAAATAAATAAAGGGGTATTGGTAAGGTGATAAGATAAATGAGAATTAGATTAGATAAAAAAAGTACTATTTATTTAAATTCTCTTGTTAAAGTTTGTTGGAACCAATTATAAAAAAATTAGATGTCATAATTAATTTTACTCTAGACAGTTGGATTCATCAGACAATAAAATTATGCATTTCAAAGCTTCAATATTCATGATATGTTTATATTAAATAATTCTATTAACGATGCCCCAAAAATGAAGCGTGGAAGATTCCTTTATTTACTTTGATCAAATTAGACAAACCAGTACATGCAGTATACCATATTGTACATGAAGAGCAGGAGCAATCATAAATTGTAATCGTTGCTAATTTAGAATGTCTTGTATTATGAATTTACGATTTGGCTGAACAAAGGTATACATGTAGTAGAGTTTTGCTGTATTATTTTTTAGTTTCAAATTTTTTAATGCACTTTTAATTTAAATCAACTGAATGTAAAAATATTATCAATAAACAGCATGAAAAAAAACTTAATTTAGTATTAATTTTAAACATAAAAATTTTTGTTTTAACTTTTAAAATTATTTATTAATTAAAAATAATAAATTAATTTTTTTATTTATAAACTTTCCATTGCAGTTAATTGTTTCGATCATTAAAATAATGTCTTATTCGTGGACGATATTTTTTCATAAATTTGGACTATTTTTTTTTTTTTTTTATAAATCACCACAATTACGTTCATCCCAAGATGTATTCAATGTTGTACCCCATACTTTGAAGCATTTTTGTTCTGGACCATTAAGATGTTTTGTAAATATAACAGCTCTTGATGCAATAAACCAATAAACTTCAGCTTTAACAAATATGTCAGTTGCACCATCTGGTATTTCAATTGTTTTTGTTACACCAAGAGAAAAATCTCCTGATTCTGCAGACTGTCTTCTACCATCTTTTGTATACTCAACACTGAATGTCGCAACATAACCACCACCATTTTTAATAGTGATACTTCCACCTCCAGCCAACGCAGTTGCAATCACACAAAATAACACAAATATTTTTATTAAATGTTGCATTTTTTTAATTTTATTAATTTTCGTTTTTCAAAGACAAAAAATATCTGAAAATAATAAAAAAACATTATATTTATATTAATCCATTTATTTTATTTAACATTTAAATATTAAAATTTATAAAAATATATAAAATTAAAACAAATTATTTATCAATAATATTACCTAGTAATTTGTTGAGTGCTGAAAATATTTATTCACAATGAAATGAAATTGTATCAGGCTCATATTTATATGCAAAATTGAAACGAAGATATTGATAATCAAAATAAATTATATGTTGTTAATTGTTATATAATAAATCCTTGATAATATTTATTTGAATAGTGGGTTATCATTTCTCATAGAGTTGAAGGGTCATAAAAAATTAAGCATTATTATCACTGTGATTCGGAATACATTGAATATGAGAGTCAAGGTTTAATCACATGATTTTTTTATATTATTTTTTGCTTAGCTTTTCCTTATTGATCGTTGATTATTGCTGATCAATTTATATTTATTTTTAAGTCATAAATAATATTGAAATATCAGCAGAAAAAGAAAAAAAAAAAATTTTTAAATATATTGTAGGCTCATATACGTATAGCCATTGAAAATAATAAAATATTATGTTGGTACAATAAAAAAATTATTTAAGAAATCTAAATAAAAATTAATTCAATTTCGGAACTAATTTGTTATTCATTTTTATTCTACTTTCATGACAAGTGATTAGATAAAAAAAAAAAATTGTTATTATCTCTGCATTATTAATTTAAAGATGCGAGATGTTTACATATACCTGTTTAGATGTCAAATATTAAGTGATAATATTAAAAAATATAATTAACTTTTTCTTCAAGCAGATAAAGAAAAAAATATAGAATGACAAAAAAAAAAACCTCAAAGGAGTTGGCGAGACAATTGTTGGATTTAAATTTGATTTATATATAAAAAAATAAATAATGAGTTGAAAAATAAAATTTTATTTGCTTGAATTTTTTTTTTTTTTAACTTGATAACATTTATTTCTACAAGTAGATTTTTTATAATATTCAAACAAGATAATATAATAAAAAAATAAAATGCAAATATATTTGTATACAAATAAATAAATAATTTTGAAGAACTTTCATCTTCCCGGTCATTTGAAAATTGACATAAATATTTCTTGAAATCAATGCTTTTTATAATGTGCATTACAAGTCATTGAATATTGAAATGTATCATTAATATAAATAATAAATTTATAATATTTCTTAGAGATAAAATTAGGTAAATAATAAATGAAATAAAAGTATATATTTCACAGTCAAAAAAAGATATTTGTACTATGATAAAGAATGATTTGGTAAATTTCCATGATGATACTGAAAGTTACCGATAACAAAAGCATAAAACTTTAATGAATTATATTTTGATAACGATTAGAAATATAAAAATAAAAGTAAATAAGTTGAGAATATTTAAAAAGGCATTGTTACTTTGAAATTAGTATCAGTACCACTTCTGAATTAATGCTTCATGAAATAGTATTACATTCATGATGCATAATATTAAAATTTTGTGGATGATAATTAAATTATTATTGATATATTCAACATCGTTTGTTTTTTCTGAGACAACTTATTGTTATACAACTATTACGGGAGCCTACAAAAGTTGTAAAACAGGTAATTGGACATTTTTTAAAGACAACGATTCAGCATTCAAAATATATTCTGATAAAATTGAAATAACAAATAAAAAAGTTAACGTTTTTCAAAATAATGCATTTCAAAATATACCATCATCTTCATCAATTGAATTTTTACAACTCAATTTGGCTGATATTGAATTGCAAATTGAACCACTTGCTTTTTCAAATTTAGCAGCATTGGAAAATCTGGAAATTAATTCAGCCTCTGTTTTGCTGGACACTGATATTTTTTATGGTTTAAATAATTTAAAATATCTGAAAATTCAACTGGCCGATAAAAAGAAATCATATCTCAATGATTTGTTGGATAAACATTTAAATTTACATAAATTAGAATTTTTTAATCATCAAGATGTTGACATTTGCTATTTAACAAAACAAAATACTTCTCTCAATATATTTGAACTTCAATATACCGGTAGTCCCATGACAGTAGTAACACGTCAATCATTTTATTGTTTAAAAAATCTTCAACATCTTACAATACGAGAAAGCAATTTAACTTTAATATTCTCTGGTGCATTAAATGTATTAAAGAAATTAAAAAAAGTGTCTCTAGTATCAAATAGAAAACTGACTCATATACCCTCAAGTGTATTTAATACTATTCGAAGTTTGGAAATTATTGACTTGAGTAATAATTCAATAAATAAAATTGATAACGGAGCATTTACAATTGGAAATAGTAAACTAGCATTACTTAACTTGAGCTACAATTCATTGAAAATCATCAAAGGAGGAATTTTTGAAAATATAAAATGTAAAGTTATTGATCTCACACAAAATAAAATAGTGGCTATTGCTGATGGAGCATTCAGTTCTGCCAATGTTAGTAGAATTTGTCTATTTAATAATTATTTATCTACGATTGATATATCAAATTGGGGTATAAATAATGATGTTATTATTTATATTCAATATATAAATTCTGATATTGCAACCAACCATGATGACGAATTAGTAAGTTCAATTGATCATCATAATGACGACATATGTTACTACAGTCAATATTATTATTTTAAAATTTGTAAAACATCAACTATGCAACTCAAATCAGTTGAACATCTCATTGATAATTGGCAACCTGAAATACTTGAAATAACAGACGACAACATTTCATCAATTGAAAAAAATGCATTTCAACAGTTGAGTATAAAAACTTTAATCTTTAATTGTTTTGCAAAGACGTTTACTTTATACCCTGCATCATTCGCTGGATTGAAAAAACTTGAATTTCTTATACTCAATACTCCACCAATTCAAATTAAAACATATATTTTTGGATATCTAGTATCATTAAAATTTCTTGAAATTTCAGTTGATGAATCTTCCAATATTTCTTTCTGTCAATTGTTTAAAAATTTTAAATTTTTTGATAATTTATTACTCACTCGTCAAGATAGAATTAATATTTGTGATAAAAAAACACGGAGGAATAATAATTTTAATTTATCAACTCTTCGTTATGAAAATGGAACATTTGAAAATTTACAACAATTATCATTTTCGTGTTTGAAGAAACTTAAATATCTTGCTGTAACTAATGGCCATCTAAAAACAATAGGATCAAATGCATTTGACGGTCTTGATAATATCAAATACTTGAGTCTATCATCAAATCAAATAAAATCCATTGATGATAATGTATTTATGAATCTGAATTTATCATTGCTTGACTTGAGTTATAATTTATTAACTCATATTACAAATAATACATTCACCGGTGTTAAAACGAAATCATTAGATATTTCAAATAATAAAATTATTGAAATCGATAATGGTGCATTTCAAGATATGAATCTTCATCATATATATTATCATAATAATATTGGTTTTATTAATGACACTCGTTATTGGTATATTGAAGTTGATTGCACACCTATAAAAACATACAGAATATGTTTAAAGGGTGAAACATTAACATCTGTTGACATACTGATTAAATATTCACTTTTTAAATCATCATTGGCGTCTTTTATCGGGTGGCTTATAACAAGTGATGCAATCGAAATATCTGACGAAAGAATATCGGCAATGGGTAAATATGTTTTTAAAGATTTGCTCCTAATAGCATATCCAAAAACATTATCTATTCATAAAAATATTAAAAGTGAATTTTTAATTCATCCTGAATCATTTGAAGGTTTGTTAAATTTGGAAAATTTGATATTAGATGTTGGACCTATTTCTCTCAGAGAAAATTTATTCGATCGTCTAACATCACTAAATTATTTAAAAATTGAAATTAAATATAATCCACAATCACCTTTGAAATATATTAATAATGTATTAAAAACTGTTCCAAGTATAAGAGAATTGGAAATTTTAAATAGTGAATCAGTAAATATTTGTAATAATCCAATATCCAATGAGAATTTACTGCCAATTACTGGACTTTATTATACAGGTGGTTCAATAATTACATTACCAACAAATTCATTAATTTGTTTATGGAATTTGGAAAAATTGTCAATATCAGAAACACAATTGACGACAATTGAAGCTGGTGTATTTGATTCATTGGATAATCTCAAATATATATATTTGGCATTTAACAAATTAACTCGTATTTCTACTGGTATTTTTGATAGTTTTAATAATTTAATTACCCTCGAGCTGAATCATAATAAAATCAATGGAATTGATGATAAATCATTCATGATTACTGGTGAAAATGATCTACAACTTGTCAATTTAAGTTACAATGAAATGTCAATTATTAAAAAAGATACTTTTGAAGGTGTTACTTGCACCCAGTTGGATCTATCACACAACAACATTAGCCACGTTGAAAATAATGCATTTGAAGGTACCAATATTCAAGATATGTTTCTATTTAATAATTCTATCATCGATGTCCAAAAGAAAGCTTGGAAGATTCCTTTATTTACTTTTGTTACATTAGACAAACCATTTCATGCTGTACCATATTGTGCATTAAGAACAGGCGAAGTCATACATTGTGATCGTTGTCAATTTAGAATGTGTTATCCTCTTGTACTTCGTTTTGGTTAAAAAAATAAAACATTTACGATTCGACTTGATTCCCTTCTCGAAATATATATTTCATCATTTTTAATAATTAAAAATTTATTGTAGTATTCATTGATTAAATTAATTCTTTTCTTGTTAATTATTAATAATAATAATATTGTATTGAAGTTAGTAAACTGTAATGAAAAAAACAAATGAATAAAGAAAATAATTTTAATATTTAAAATTACATAAAAATATTCCTCAATACAAAATTATTTGTCATTATTTTACCATAAAAAAAACCCATACTTTTAGGTATTATTAAAAATTTTAAAATGTCAACAAAAGCAAGAAATAGTAATCGAATATCCAGCAGTCGTGATAGTAACCTGTAAGATTTAAAAAAATATATATTTAACTGTCTAAAAATCTTGTGTTTATTATTTATTTAAATTAAATGAAATTTCAGTAATTTAAATAAATATGATTGCAAAATTTGTGGACGTAAATTTGCACCAGATAGAATTGATTATCATCAACAAATTTGCATCAAAGCAAGTCAAAAAAAACGCAAAACATTTGACATGACAAAACAGCGTATACAGGGTACTGAATTGGAGCCATATGTCAAGTTGTCAGCTAAAAAAAAAATTGATGTATGTTTTAAATTGATAAATAATTAATTAATTTTTTTTTTTGGTTTTATCTTGTTATATTAATTGTTTAAATAAATAAAATATTATAGAAAAAAATAAAACCAGAGGTAAAATCAAATTGGCGTCGTAAACATGAAGATTTTATTGAAACAATAAAATCAGCTAAAAAATTACAAGCTCATGTTGCTGCTGGTGGTAAAATAAGTGATTTACCACCACCACCACGAAGTGATAATAGTGATTACATACAATGTCCACATTGTGCAAGAAGATTTAATCAAGCAGCTGCTGAACGTCATATTCCACTTTGTAAAAATATGATTCATAATAAACCAAATACTAATCCTCAAAATCGACGTAATAAAATCAAGTGAATTATATTTGTCATTATAAAAAGAAAAAAAAAAAACTATCAAATCACCTTTTTTTAATAATCATGTTATTATTTATTTAATAATTTTTTATTTATTTTAATTTTAAATAATATTTTTTTCTTTTTTTTTTATATAAATTTTATTAATTTGTTTTTCACTGTTTTTTTTTTTTTTTTTAGATTTTTATTTTAAAATAAATTATTTTTCTCGATGCATATTTAATTAATTATTTAATAGATTTTTTTTAAATAAATCTAAGCATTATTTATTATTTTAAAAATTTACAAATACAAAAATTAATTTTTTCATTATTTTAATTTATATATTTTTTTTGTAAATTAATTTATTTAATAAAAATTTATTGCTAATTACAAGTGATAATAAATTATTTAAAAATATTTTTCTTTTTATAAATTTAGCTGAATTTTTTTTCCTTTGCTATTATTTTATCTTTTGAATTATCAAAAAGTATAATAAAAATTAAAAATTAACAAACGAAAATAAAAAGATAAGGACATCTAAAATAATTTTTAGCTACATTTTTTTATTATCATAATAATATAACGTTATCATAAATTGCTCCAAAACAATACAAATAAAATGTATATTTTTATTCTATATTTTTATTGATGATTTTCCACATTGTAAAATTTTTTTGAAAATTTTTTATTTCCCCGCTTTTCTTGACGTATATTTTCTTTAATTATTTTTCTTTAAAAATAATATTGAAAATCGATTGATTTTAGTACATTTCTTTCTTTATCTATAATTTTTATTCCGATTTCCGAGGGTCAATTGAGGATCATATATTATCATTATAATGAGGAATATATTCGATCTATGAGTCAAAGTTATGACAAAATCATTAATTACAATAGATAAATGATATATTCATTATCTATCTACTTGCAAGTATTTTTTGCAATGCTTTTCCTTATTTATGTGTTGAAGATCCATTAATATTAAATATTATATTATATAAATTTTCAAAAAAATTGAGGATCAAAAGATAATAAAACATAAAACCACTTGGCAACATGATTATTGCATTACAATTTGAATAATATATAGATAATAAATAATCAAAAGATGATGAAAAAAAAAATGTAATTGTTTTATATGTAAGAATTAATATCTTTATATTTTTTTTTTTTTTTTTTTTTTTTNTTTTTTTTTTTTTTTTTTTGTGCAAATAAATTATTATATTTACATATATTTTATAATTATCAACGTCGTTAGTAACAAGATATAAAAAAAAAATAAAATGTTCTAATTAATTTAATGTCTCTGATGCAGTATAATTTATTATTTTTTTAATAATATATTTTTTTCTTTTATACTTGACACGAGGCACTACCGTGCCTCTTGATTGATTGCTCCGTTGCTAAGTGACAATTTTTATAATATTATTTTCTGTGGCATTAATTTATTAATTCTTTATAAATTTTTATCATACATAATTTTGCTCAAAGAAAAAAATATATATAAAACAGCAAAACAGGCGTGTGGAGCGCGCCTATTGGTCTCGTAAACATAAATTATAAAAAAAAATTTTTAAATCGCTAAATTTGTTAACAATTTACTGCTCATTACAACTGATAATAAATTATGTCTATAAAAAATATAAAAAAGTAAGTTAATAAACAACTGAGTTATTAATTATTATAAATAATAGAACGCACGTGCAAAATGATTTACAATCTTCATTTTAATTTAATAAAAAAAATTAATAATAATATTTACAGGTACACTAAATTATCAATCATTATGAATTATTATAAATAAATAAATATGAATTGGATTCTAAACAAAGTTACAAATTTAAAATTTTTTGTAAATATTTTGTTTAAATAAAATGTGTAATTTGTAAAAAATAAATTGTGCATCATAATGAAAATTTTTGTTAACAATCTCTTTTTTTCTTCTAATTCTGTATTAAATAATAATAAAAATGGCAATGCAAAATTATTTTATAATTATTATTATATCTTATAATTTCATTCGAAAAATTAAAAATAAAAATTTCATCATTGAAAAAACTTATAAAAAAATTAAATTATTAAGTTTGGAATAGAAATATTATCTGGAGCTATAATCAGTCTTCAATTTTTCTATAAAACATTCGTCGCTCATATAACCCTGGCAGTTGATGCGACAATAACGAGCGAAGCCAGCGGCGAATCAGCTGGTACATCCTATATTTACCTATATACTTTAAAGTAATTCCTCTACATTTATTTTTTTTAATTAAAATAAATTTCATATATACGCTTCATATACGTATATGCATTGAAAATAATAAAATATTATGTTGGTACAATAAAAAAATATTTTAAAATTAAATTAAAAATTAATTTAATATCGAGATTAATTATATTATTCATTTTTTTACTTTTAATTTTTACCCTACTTTCATGATGAGTGATTAGATAAAGATAAAAATTGTTATTGTCTCTGCATATTTAATTTAAAGATGCGGGATATTTACATATATACCTGTTTTAATGTCAAATTTAAGTAATAATATTAAAAAATATAATTAGCTTTTTCCTCAAGTAGATGAGGAAAAAAATATAAAATAACAAAAAAATAAACCCAAAACGACTTGACGAGATAATTAAAATTTGATTTATATAAAAAATAAATAATAAGTTTAAAAATTTTATTTGCTTAAATTTTTTGTTTTTAACTTGATAAAATTTATTTCTACAAATAGAGTCTTATATTTACACATAAGTATTATAAAACTCTCAACATCATGAGTAACAAATGAAAAAAAAAAAAAAAATGTCTGATTTATTATTGATTTTAAATTGATATAATTGATTAAAATCAGAGACATTTATTTTTTATTTTAACTCTAATTTTATACAAGTTATTACTATAAATAATGAGTATTAGTTTTTTAAATTTTTTATGAAATTCTTCATTTATACTCATCGACCTTATTATGTTAAAAATAATTAATAATTATTCATTATTCAGGTTTGATTATTTTAAAAGAAAGATAAATTTATGGTATATACACTGAGAAAAAATGGATGGTAATTACCTAACAAATTAATCAAAAATAAATAAATCTTCATAACTCAAGTGAATATATTTATATAATGATAAAAAAATGGAATGATTTAATGGATTAAATTTAGGTATTGGCTGAAGATATAAAAAGGAGTAAATAAGGTGATAATAATTTAGATGTCTAAAGTAACTTTGACATCAGTATTTACTTCAAAGTTAGTGCTTCATAAAACAATACATCCAAAATGAATATCAATAGAATTTTGTGGATAATAATTAAATTATTATTAATACATTTGTCGTCATTGGTTTTTTCAAAGACAACTTATTGTCATACAACTATCACGGGAACCTACAAAAATTGTGAGTCAGGTATTTGGACATTCTTTGAAGAAAAAAATTCAATTATCAAAAAATATCCTGATAAAATTGAAATAACAAATAAAAAAGTTAACGTCTTTCAAAAGAAAGCATTAGAAAATATATCATCATCTTCATCCATCAAATCTTTACAACTCAATTTGGCTGAGGTAAAATTACATATTGACCCACTTGCTTTTTCAAATTTGGCAGCATTGGAAAATTTGGAAATTAATTCAGCTTCAGTTTTGCTGGACGCTGATATTTTTTATGATTTATATAATTTAAAATATCTGAAAATTCAACTGGCCAATGGAACAAAATCATATCTCAATGATTTGCTGGATAATCATCCAAATTTACATAAATTGGAATTTGTTGATGATCAAGATGTCGACATTTGCGATTTCACGAAACAAAGTACTTCTCTCAATATATTTGAACTTCAATATACTGGTGGTTCCATGTCAATATTGACACGTCAATCATTTTATTGTTTAAGAAATCTTCAACAGCTTACAATACAAGAAAGCAATTTAACTTTAATTTCACCTGGTGCATTTAATGTATTAAAGAAATTAAAAAAAGTGTCTTTAGTATCAAATTATGAACTGACTCATATAGCTTCAAATGTATTTAATACTGTTCGAAGTTTGGAAGTTATTGACTTAAGTAATAATTCAATAAATAAAATTGATAGAGGAGCATTCGTAATTGTAAGTAACAAATTATCATTACTCAACTTGAGCTACAATTCATTGGACATTATTGAAGAAGGAATTTTTCAAAATATAAAGTGTAAAGTTATTGATCTTACACAAAGTCAAATTGTTGGTATTCTTGATGGAGCATTTAATTCCTCACATGTTGATAAAATTTATTTATTTAATAATGATTTATTTACTGTCAATAATTTAAAGTGGGGTTTCAATGATGATACAATTGTTTATTATCAATATATAAATTATGATACTGCAATAAATCTGTATAATAATGTTGGAAATGAATCGAAGAAATCAATAAGTTTGATCGATTCTAATGACAGTATATGTTACTTCAGTAAGTTATATTATTTTCAAATTTGTAAAACAACAAACGTGAAACTTAAATTAGTAAAAATACTTTTTGATAATTGGCAGCCTTCAGCACTTGAAATAGTAGACGACAGTATTGAATCAATCGAAGAAAATGCATTTCAGAATTTGACTATAAAATATTTAATAATTAATTCAAATGCAAGTAATTTTACAATATTTCCTTTATCATTCAGTGGCTTAAATAAACTTGAAGTTCTTATACTCAATACTCAAACAATTCAAATTAAATCATATATTTTTGATTGCCTAACGTCACTAAGATCTCTAGAAATTTTAGTAGATCAATCATCAGCCAATATACCTACCTGTCAATTATTTAAAAATCTCCAATATTTACATAACTTATTGCTGTCTCATCAAGATAAAGTTAATATTTGTGATGAAAAATTATGCAACAATAATCATTATAATTTATCAACTCTTCATTATGAATATGGAAAATTTACAAATTTACAAAAACTTGCTTTTTCCTGTTTGAAGCAACTTGAATATCTTAGTGTCACAAAAAGCAAGCTCGAAACAATTGAACCCTCTGCATTTGATGGTCTTGATAATATCAAATATTTGAGTCTTTCATCAAATCAAATAAAATCAATTGACAATAAAGTATTTATGAATCTAAATTTATCATTACTCGACTTGAGTTATAATTTATTAACTCACATTAAAAATGATACATTTTACGGTGTTAGAACAAAAGCATTAGATATTTCAAATAATCAAATTGCTCAAATTGATGAGTGTGCATTTGATCATATGAATCTTGATCATATATATTACCATAATAATATTGGTTTTATTGATGACACTCATTTTTGGTATGTTAACAATTCTCAAACTAAAGCAGATTGTAAAATTTATAATTTATATATGATTTGTATTGACCACAAATCTTTATTATACGTTGATGAATTTGTAACCATGTCATTCCACACTAGAAAATATACGAATTTTAATTCTCATATATTACCGGACGACAAACTAGAATTGAAAAACAAAGGTATATCATCAATCGAAAAATATGCATTTAGCAATTCGTATATTAAATCATATTTAAAAACATTAATCATATATGAAAATTTTAACAGTGAATTTATTATTTATCCTGAATCATTTGATGGTTTAACAAAATTAGAAAATTTAGTATTAGACGTTGGACCAATTGCTCTTAAAGAAAATTTATTTGATCGTTTAATATCACTAAATTATTTAAAAATTGAAATCAAATATAATCCAAAATTTTCTTGGGAATATATTAATAACGCTTTAAAAACTGTTCCAAGTTTGAAAGTATTGGAAATTTTAAATAGTAATTCAGTTAATATTTGTGATAATCCAGAATCCACTATAAATATACTACCAATTACAGGACTTTATTATACTAGTGGTTTAATTAGTACGTTACCACTAAATTCATTGCAATGTCTACGAAATCTGGAAAAATTGTCAATATCACAAACACTACTGACGACAATTGAACCTGGTGTATTTGATTCAATGAATACTCTTAAATATATTCATTTGGCATTCAACAAATTAACTCGTATTTTTACTGGTATTTTTAATCGTCTCAATAATTTAATCATCCTCGACCTAAATCATAATAAAATAAATGGAATTGATAATAAATCTTTGATGAAATCCAGTGAAAATAATCTACATCTTCTGAATTTAAGTTACAATGAATTTTTAATTATTAAAAAAGATACTTTTGAAGGTTTTAAATGCAGTCAGTTGGATCTATCACACAACAAAATCAGCCACATTGAAGATAATGCATTTAAAGATACCAAAATAAACGATATATTTTTATTTAATAATACTATTATCGATATAAAAATTAAAGCCTGGAAGATTCCATCATTTACATTTGTTCATGTTAAAAAACCATCGTATTTCATATCATTTTGTTCAGGAAAACGAACAAGAGTTTGTGATAATTCAGGATTGTGTGAGTCCAGATGCATTGATTACAATTCCAGTCCACCAGGATTAGGATAAAAAAAATCATAAAAACAGGATACCTATTTATTTCTAGTTAAATCATAATCAAAGTATATTTTATGATCTATATATCATTAGATATAGATATATATTTATTATATCAACGTGATAAATAATTAAAACACTTGTAAAATTGTGATTACATTTATCCTTTATCTTGTATTAATTTATAATGTTGTGTAATAAAAAAAAACCATCATGTTTAATTAAAAAAAAAAAAAAAAAACTATTCAAATAAATATAATATAGATATATATATGAATTATTATGTTTTTTTTTATATACTTAAAAATAAAATATAAATAAAATTATTTTTCTTCAATTACGCATAATTTTTTTTTCAACATTTAATATTACTTCAATATCATTAAATAATAAATAAACATAAATTATGAAAAAAAATTTTAAACCGCTAAAATTGTTAAGAATTTACTGCTTATCACAACTGATAATAAATTATGTCTATAAAAAATATAAAAAATATTTTTTCATATTAATTTAGCTCAATTTTGTTTTTTTTTTCGCTGTTATTTTTCTTTTGAATGATCAAAAATTCTAAATAAATAAAAATTTTAAAAATAAATCCTTTTATTTTTCCCGAAAAACTTTTTTTTTTTTTTTTTTGTCTATTTATTTTGAAAGTTTGTTGACGATATTCACATTATAATCTATATATATACATAAAATTAAAGAACAAAACCTTCGTCATTGATTTTCTCAAAAACTGCTCAACCGATTAAATATAGACATGTCAAAAATTAAAGCCTGGAAGATTTATTGATTTACTATATTATTAGTAAAATAATTTATTTATAATAATTTATTACTTTAGACAAACCAGTAGATGCAGCACAATGCAGCAACATATTGTACAGTAAAAACAGAAGAAATCATACGTTGTGTTCATTGTCAATTTAGAATGTGTTATTCTATGATTTTACAATTTGGCTAGATGAAAAATATTGTAGTCTCATGTACGTATACGCATTGAAAATACTAAAATATTTTAAAAAGAGAATAAAAAAATTTTTTTTAATTAAAATAAAAATTAATTTAATCTCGGGATTAATTTGTTATTCATTTTTTTACTTTTAATTTTTAACCTACTTTCATGACGAGTGATTAGATAAAAAAAAAATTATTATTGTCTCTGCATTTTTAATTTAAAGATGCGAGATGTTTACATGTTATACCTGTTTTGATGTCAAATATGAGTAATAATATTAAAAAATATAATTAGCTTTTTCCTCAAGTAGATGAGGAAAAAAATATAGAATGACAAAAAAATAAACTTGAAACGACGTGGCGAGACAATTATTGTCGGATTTAAATTTGATTTATATAAAAAATAAATATAATGAGTTGAAAAATAAAATTTAATTTGCTTGAATGTTTTGTTTTTAACTTGATAAAATTTATTTCGACAAATAGAACCTTATATTTGCACATAATGATTCCATAATTCTTAACCTCATTATAGTAGCAAATTATAAAAAAATAAATGTCTCTGTTTTATTATTGATTTTGCAATTTTTTTTTTTTTATTTTAACTATTATTTTATTCAACTAATAACTAAAATAATTTTGTTTTCAATTTCATTACATTGCTCATTTATACTTATAAATGTTATAGTGTTAATAATAATTAATAATTTTTCTTTATTCAGATTTGATTATTTCAAAAGAAAGATAAATTTATGGTATATACACTGAGAAAAAATGGATGACAATTAATCCTAACAAATTAATCAAAAATAAATAAAATTTCATAACTCAAGTAAATATATTTATATTGTGATAAAAAAGCATAATGATTAAATGGATTAAATTTAGATACTGGCTATAAAAAGAAGTAAGTAAGGTGAAAATAATTCAGATGTCTAAAGTTACTTTGACATCAGTGTCTACTTTAAAATTAGTGCTTCATTAAAAAATACGTCTACAATGAATATCAATGAAATTTTGTGGATGATAATTAAATTATCATTGATACATTCGTCGTCATTGGTTTTTTCTGAGACAACTTATTGTTATACAACTGTTACGGGGATGTACAAAAGTTGTCAAACAGGTAATTGGATATTTTATCGAGAAAATGATTCAATTATTAAAAAATATCCTGATAAAATTGTAATAACAAATAAAAAAATTAACGTCTTTGAAAATAAAGCAACAGAAAATATATCATTGTCTTCATCCGTCAAATCTTTACAACTCAATTTGGCTGATATTGAATTGCAAATTGAACCACGTGCATTTTCAAATTTAGCAGCATTGGAAAATTTGGAAATTAATTCAGCTTCGGTTTTGCTAAACACTGATATTTTTTATGGTTTAAATAATTTGAAATATCTGAAAATTCAATTGGCCGATAAAACAAAATCATATCTCAATGAATTGCTGGATAAACATTTGAATTTACATAAATTGGAATTTGTTAATCACCAAGATGTCGACATTTGCGATTTTACAAGACAAAATACTTCTCTCAATATATTTGAACTTCAATATACTGGTGGTCACATGACAGTAGTAACTCGTCAATCATTTTATTGTTTGAAAAATCTTCAACAACTTACAATACGAGAAAGCAATTTAACTTTAATCTTGTCTGGTTCATTTAATGGATTGAAGAAATTAAAAAAGGTGTCTTTAGTATCGAATTATGAACTGACTCATATAGCTTCAAATGTATTTAATACTGTTCGAAGTTTGGAAGTTATTGACTTGAGTAATAATTCAATAGATAAAATTGATAATGGAGCATTTATAATTGAAAATAGTAAATTATCATTGCTGAACTTGAGCTACAATTCATTGGAAATTATTGAAGAAGGAATTTTTAAAAATATAAAATGTAAAGTTATCGATCTTACACAAAGTCAAATTGTTGCTATTGTTGATGGAGCATTCAATTCCTCACGTGTTAATACAATCTATCTATTTGACAATTACTTATTTACTTTTAATCATTTAAAGTGGAGTTTACATAATAATACTACTGTTTATTATCATTATACGAATACTGATACTGCATTTAACACAGAAAAAAATTTAAAAAATAAAATCTCCAATTCTCATGACAACATGTGTTACTTGAGTGAATATTTTTTTTTTCAAATTTGTACAACAACTGGCATGAAACTAAAATTAGTTAAAAATCTTTTTGATAAGTGGGAGCCCTCAGGGCTTAAAATAGTAGATAACAGCATTGAATCAATTGAAGAAAATGCATTCCAGAATTTAAGTATAAAATATTTAAGAATTTATTCTGATGCAAAAAATTTTACAATATTTCCTCTATCATTTACTGGCTTAGAAAAACTTGAAGTTCTTATACTCAATACTCGAACACTTCAAATTAAATCATATATTTTTGATTGCCTCACGACACTAAGATCACTGGAAATTTCGACAGATCAATCATCCAATATACCTCTTTGTCAATTATCAAAATTCCTCAAATATTTACATAACTTATTACTGTCTCATCACGATAAAGTCAATATTTGTCATGAGATATTATGCACAGATAATCATTTTAATCTATCAAGTCTTCATTATGAATATGGAAAATTCACAAATTTACAAAAACTTGCTTTTTCGTGTTTGAAG
This sequence comes from Aphidius ervi, assembly GCA_015776835.1. NCBI lineage: Eukaryota > Metazoa > Arthropoda > Insecta > Hymenoptera > Braconidae > Aphidius > Aphidius ervi. Next base: position 459,553 of record MKYW01000037.1, read on the forward strand.
CAACTTGAATATCTTAGTGTCACAAAAAGCAAGCTCGAAACAATTGAACCCTCTGCATTTGACGGTCTTGATAGTATCAAATATTTAAGTATATCATCAAATCAAATAAAATCCATTGATTATAAAGTATTTATGAATCAAAATTTATTAATGCTTAACTTGAGTCATAATTTATTAACTCATATCAAAAATGATACATTTTACGGTGTTAAAACAAAAGCTTTAGATATTTCATATAATCAAATTGTTCAAATTGATGATGGTGCATTTAAAGATATTGATATTGATCATATATATTATCATAATAATGCTGGTGTTTTTGATGACACTCATATTTGGTATGTTAACAATTCTCGAACTGACGCAAATTGCGATATTTATAGATTATATATGATTTGTATTGACCAAAAATCTTCAGTATACGTTGAGGATTTTGTAACTATGCAATTCCACACTAGAATATATATGAGTTTCAACTCTCATATATTACCAAGAGACAAACTAGAATTGAAAAACAAAGGTATATCATCAATCAGAAAATATGCATTTAGAAATACACATATCAAATTATATTTAGAAACATTAATCATACATGAAAATTTTAACAGTAAATTTATTATTTATCCTGAATCATTTGATGGTTTAACAAAATTAAAAAATTTAGTATTAGAAGTTGGACCTATTTCTCTCAGAGAAAATTTATTTGATTGTTTAATATCACTAAATTATTTAAAAATGGAAATTAAATATAATCCAAAATTTTCTTGGGAATATATTGATAACGCTTTAAAAACTGTTCCAAGTTTGAAAGTATTAGAACTTTTAAATAGTGATTCAGTTAATATTTGCGATAATCCAGAATCTACTATAAATATACTACCAATTACAGGACTTTATTATACTGGTGGTTTAATTAGTACGTTACCACTAAATTCATTGCAGTGTCTACGAAATCTGGAAAAATTGTCAATATCACAAACACTACTGACGACAATTGAAGCTGGTGTATTTAATCCATTGGACAACCTCAAATATATTCATTTGGCATTCAACAAATTAACTCGTATTTTTACTGGTATTTTTAATCGTCTCAATAATTTAATCATCCTCGACCTAAATCATAATAAAATAAATGGAATTGATAATAAATCATTAATGAAATCCAGTGAAAATAATCTACATCTTCTGAATTTAAGTTACAATGAATTTTTAATTATTAAAAAAGATACTTTTGAAGGTTTTAAATGCAGTCAGTTGGATCTATCACACAACAAAATCAGCCACATTGAAGATAATGCATTTAAAGATACCAAAATAAACGATATATTTTTATTTAATAATACTATTATCGATATAAAAATTAAAGCCTGGAAGATTCCATCATTTACATTTGTTCATGTTAAAAAACCATCGTATTTCATATCATTTTGTTCAGGAAAACGAACAAGA
>MKYW01000037.1:461726-473293 GCA_015776835.1 Aphidius ervi
AAAAAAAAAAAAAAAAAAGAAATTAAAATGTTTTTTATAAATATAAATAAAATATACATATGTAACTAAAAAAAATATTAAAAAAAAGAGAACAAACACAACAATAACAACAATAGTAATAGAGTAAATAAAAAAAAAAAATAATAATAAATAAATAAATTGAAATATTGTTTTTATTTAAAAAATTAATATTGTTATAAAAAAAAAATTAAATTGAAAAATAAAAAAAATGAATTCAACTAGTTTGTATGTATCAACTTGTCGATTAGTATTACAAGCTGATTCAGATGATCCAAATACATGGACAGATTTATACAGACTTGTACCATATTTACGTCAAAGTTTAAGTTGTACAGTATGTTCAAATTTATTAATTGAACCACATACACCAACTGAAACAAATTGTCAACATCATGTTTGTCGTAATTGTCGTGGTGGACGTAAAAAGCTAAAACCTTCATGTGGCTGGTGTAAAGATTATGATAAATATATTGAAAATGTACAATTGAGGATATTACTACAGTGTTATAAAAAATTATGTGAATATTTAACAAGTACAAATATATATCGTAATATAATATTAACAATAACAACAAATAAAAATAATGGTACAAATTGTTGTGGTGCAACAAGTCTTATTGAATTAATACAAGAAGGTAGTGGTTTTAAAGATGAATATAAAAGTAATGCTGGTTTATCAAAATCAGCATACAGTATATTACCATGTGTTTATACAAGTACAACATCAACACAAACACAAGGTATATCATTTCAAACAAGTGCTGAAAAAATTCCTCAAACAGTACCTGGTAATTAATTTTATATTATACATATTTGACGTTTATAATTTTTAAAAAATTATGATGATAATAATTATTTTTCTTCTTTTATAGAATCACCAGCAATTAGAACAGTATCAAATGGTACATCAATATATTCAGTAATGTATGCTGGATCTGGTAATAAAATAACAATTAAAAGAAAAGCAGCAACAACTGTTGTTGATGATGATAATAATCATTCAACAAATCAAGATGATAATGATACTGGAACATCTAGAAATAATAGTGGAGGGGTAAAATGCATTCCATCTTCACAACTTTCATATGGAACTACTACTTCTTCTTCAAAAAAATCGTCAAAGGGCAGCAAAGTAAATTTGGATAATACAATTTTAATTATTTTTTTATATGTTTAATTGTTTTTTTTTTTTTTTCATTGTTTATCCAATACTAACAGTACCACTGCCTTTAATTTGACTTTTTTTTTAAATTCTATTATTTAAAAAAATTGCTCAAGTATATATTTAAAATGTTTGTTTGTAATTGTTTGTGTTACAGTCATCAACTAGTTTTAAAAAACCAAGATCAAGCTCAACAAGAAGTAAAAGAAAAGGATGTAGATGTGGTAATGCAACAGCAATACCTGGTAAATTAACATGTTGTGGTCAAAGATGTCCTTGTTATGTTGAAAGTAAACCTTGTTTAGAATGTAGATGTAGAGGTTGTCGAAATCCTCATACAGCTGATGGTTTAAAGGTAATTAATTAATTAATTTTTAATTGAATTAATATTAATAAATAAAAATTAATAATTATTATTTTAAATTATTTAAGATTCGTCCACATATACCAGAGCTACATAATTTACATTTACAATTATCAACAACACCAATTGATTGTGAAAATACATTAGCAACAACTGATCCACTTGAAACAGTACAACAATGTTTATCAACATCACCACCAACAATACAAGTATTAAATGTTTATTCAACACCAAGACTTGATATTGATAATGTACCACAAAATTTACCAGCAGCATTACTTGTTGGTGAAGATGCTATTGTTAGTACTGAAAGTGAAGCTGATGATAGTGATATACAAATTGATGTTTGACAGTGTTGTGAATAAATAAATTATCAATTAAAAACAATTTTAATTAATTCAAAAGAGAATTTTTATAATTCATTTATTAGTTACTTTTTTTAAGTTTATATATTTAAATTAGTTTTTTTTTCTTTTTTTTTTTCTTTTTTATGTATAAAGTGTAAAGAAGTGTGTAATTTTGATGAACGTTATGTAGTTTTTACGTATGCATACTAATTTTTTTTTAATGAAAAAATAAATTTTATAAACATTTTTTTTGTAGATGAAATTGGTTTTTTTTCGTTTTTTATTTTTAAAAATAAAAAAAATATGGTCCATTTTGAAGAATAAACAATACATTTTTGCATATATTTTATAATGTATTAAAAAATTTAATTATTATTTTGTAAATAGTGTTAGAAAAAAAAAAAAAAACAATTATTGATAATTGTTTTGTAAATAATAATTAAATTGTGTGAATGAAATTTAAAATTATATTTTTAAGATCATGATTGTTGAAAATTAAAAAAAATTAAAAAAAAAAAAAATATATATATTAAATTGATAAAAAATTGTTTGTCATTATGGAAATATCGTGATAAATTTTTCCTGTAAAATGAGAAGAAAAAAAAAATGATAATTAAAAAAAATTAACTAAAAAAAATTGTAAATTATTTTAAAACAATCCAAATATTTTTCTATTTTTTTATAATATTTTATTTATTTGTTTTTTTTTATTTTTTCACTTTTCTTTTTCTTTTTTAAAAACCCAAATTACATTTAATTTTTTATCTTCATTTTTTTCACTCAATGATTAAGTAATAAATCTTCAATGATTTTTGAAATTCATTTCATAATTTGAAACAAAAAAAAATAAATTTTCTCGGCATATTTATAAAAATTTTCCAGTAATTTTAATTTTCCAAAATTAATTATTTTTTTTTTTTCATTTTTCATCTTACAAAATATCAATTAAGATTTGAGCTCATTGAATACGTGTAAAAATTATTTAAATTAGATGATTTAATCATCAATAATTTTTAAGTAAGTTATTTATTTTTTTTTAATGCAACAATATTATAATTTTATGTTTTTTAAATTTAAAATAGTCGATATGCCTTGGGATAACGTGTAGGTATTGTTCCAGTAATATGTTTTGCCCAATGTTCCCACCCAATGATACTTGATATTTCAGCAAATTTTTCATCAATATCTCTGAGTGGTTTGTCTTCATAATAACGTAAAAGTAATTTTAAATAACGACCATAATGTTTATTGATGTGTGCATGCCACAATGACAATATCAATACCTAAAAAAATATAATTTTCCAATTTAACAATAATATATTTAAAGCAAAAAAAAAAAATAAACAAACCTTATTGTCAGTTGCTTCAGCATATTTTTGTACATCATTCCATGCTTGTGTAACTGCTGATAAATGTAATGCAGCCTCAGTCTCACCACGTTTTCTAGCATGTATATATAATCTAGCATATGCACAACCTTTTTTAACAAATGATTCAATTAATAATAATTTTTGTTTATCCATTGTTGTTTTAATTTTTAAAGCATCTGTTCTTTGATCATGTTTCATTCCATAATATGCTAATAATTTTTCTTGATCAATTGATGATATAACTTTATCAGCAACATCAATTATTTGATCAGCAAATGTTATTGCACTTTCAGTTAAATCATCATGTGGTAATAAACGTCTTGCTTCTGGTGAATCTAATGATGTTAACATTGCTGTATGAACTGGTAAATGATCAGGATAACTTGTTCTTAATTCATTGTATAATGCTGTTGCATGTTCAGTTGCTTCTGTTGTAGAAAAAAATAAATAAATATATATTAAAAAAGTGTTTACATATCAACACATATTGTTATTAATTATTTATTTTTTTTTTTTGTTAATTATTAAGGATAATCATGTCAAGTAAACACATTGAAATTAAAGGATACACACACACACACACACACATACACTCTTGACAATAAACTTACTTATTGATGGAGCTAAGTAAAATAAAAAGAAAAAAAAAAAATTTCGTTTTAAATAAAGCAAATAATATTTTTAAGCAATAAATTATGTTCTTTTTTTTATTTGATAATGATAATAATAATGTGTTACCTAATTTTGCTAGCCAAGTACACTTGACATCTCTCAGTGTGTCTTGATACTCATCCCATTTGCTGACCTTTTCATCATCTGTTTTAATAGCTGGTGATTTTTTAGCTGGTTCTGACAATACATACTTGAATGTGTAACAATCAACTTTTTTTCTAGCTTCATCTTTGCAAAATGTCACTGAACCAGATAAATATGTACCCAATGGTTGTCCTTTTGATAATCTAAACATCAAAAATAATCAATAATCAATAATTACATTTTATTTTTAATTATTCTTTTTGCAAAATAATATTTTTATTTTTTAAAATTTCTAAAAAAACCACGCAAGTAAATATTAATTATTGCAAAAAGCATTATTCTCAAGGTAAGCAAAATTAGAAAAAATATATAAATTTTTTAAATTGCTTTATAAAAAAGCAAACAAATTAATTGACTCACTGCTTAATATCAGAACTGTATTGAATTGAAAAAAAAATAAAAATATCAATAATAAATATGACGAATGAATAAATATAATAATAATTGAAAAAATATTTAAAAAAAAAAAAAAACTACTCACTTGTTTTCATTGGCAATTGGTGCAATATAAACTGGTAAAATATGTCCAGGTGGTACAGTTGCAGCAACCATTTTTTTACCATAAATAATAGCTTGTGAATGATGAGCATAAACATCAAGATTAATTGGTGATGATAATTTTTGACTTAATAATATTGACATGTCATTTAATTTTTCTAATAAATCTTTTTTTTCATGTCTAATATGTGTTTTAATAGTATAATCTCCTTTATCCAATTTTTTAATTGTATATTTATGTGGAAATGCATCACCACAATGAATAAGATGTTTATTTGTATCATAAAGCATCCATAATTGACTTTCATATTCTGATTCATATAATAAATCAGATAACAATGATATATTTGGTGTTATTTCACATGTTTTTGTCAAATGGAATGTATACGTTAATTGTAATTCATATATTTGACGTGCTGGTGGTATTATATCACGTTTACCAAGTGGTAATAATTTATTATCAATTGGACGTAATATTTGTACCAAATTTTTCATTGTAATACTTGGTACAATATCTTCATTTCTTAATGAACTACGTAATTCTAATTTATGTATACCATCACCAGATTGCATTATAAAATTACCATTAATAACATTAATACCATGAAATTCAATGCTATAATCAATATTAATATCACCAATATTTGCCCAATATTTAGCAATAACAATTTCAAGTATTAAACCACCTTCAACATTAAAACCTTGTATTGTTTCTGATTGTGATGTTATATTTAACATTTTATTTATTTGTAATGTACGTGATGCCATACGTGGTTTTAATTGTATTGCTTGTAATGCAAATCTACCAGTTTTTTCTTTATCATTACTTTTAATTTTAATAACAGCCCATGTTGCATCATCAGGAACTAATATAAAATGACGTTTTATTGTATTTGGTTTAAATAATATTTTGTTATAATGAAAATCTGGTAAATTCATTGTTTTTTCAATAATCATTGGTTGTACAATTGTTATTGGTATTAAAAATACTGGTCCTTTATCAATATTATTAACATCATATGCACGTATTGTTGTTGTATGTACACCACTTGATAGCTTAACAGCATCAATACGTACTGTAAATGATCTTGACATATTCATTAATTCAAAATGTGATGGAAATTGTACCCATGATGCATCACATACTAATGATAAACGTATATTAAAATTTATTTTACATGATGCATCTGTATTATCAGTATCAATAAATATTGGTTCAATTGTTATTGAAAAATCTTTTGGTCTATCAATAATACCAGAACGTATATGTATACCTTTTGAATTATTAACACCACAATTTATTGTAAATCTAACATCACGTTCAATTGCATTACAATTTTCAACAAGATTTTCAAATGCACGTTCAACTTGTAATAAACCAGAACCTTGTGCAAATACATCAAGTGTATCAATAAATAATGCTGAATTTTCAATAGCACGTTTTAAACTGTATGGTGAATATTTACAATTTTTAAATTTTAAACCACATATTAATAATGCAATTGCACCAGCAACATGTGGACTTGCCATACTTGTACCATTCATTAATTGACTTTGACGTAATGTAAAATTTGGTACACTTGTTATTGCACCACCAGGTGCACATACTGTTATACCAGTACCACCATCAATCATTGGACCACGTGATGACCATGTATATGGCATACCAGGCAACTTTTCACGTAATGAATATTCAGCAATCATCATATCTGGTGATACATATGCACCAACCGATATTATATTCATTGATGATACATCTGGTGGTGTACCAATTGTACATAATGCTGGACCAAAATTACCAGCAGCAGCAACCCATGTTACACCGTATTTATCAACAACTTCATTTATTAATTCATAAAGTCTACCGGTATTTGTCCAATTTGCTTGTTCACCATATGACATATTAATAACATCAACTTTTTTATTATTTTTCATAATCCATATCATTGCACGTACTAATGCTGTACCAGTTTCCATTGGATCAATTCTATTATCACCAATTGTCAATGATATTATTTGTGCACCTGGTGCAACACCATTTAATTCTTTATTTTCTGGAAAATTTGCAGCAGCAATTGATGCAACATGTGTCCCGTGACTTGCTAAAATTTAAAAAAAGTAATTTTTTTATCATTAACATTATCGTCATCAGCATTATGTGTATACTTGTTGTTTTCTTACCACATACTCCAACAATCTCTAAAATATTACCATCCTCATGAATATTTATTGATATATTTAATTGATCTTGTTGAGTCAATGGTGCGTATTCTTGTGTTAATGAATATTCACCAAGTAATATACCACTTTCTAAATTACCCTCTTCTGATGTATCAATACATGCTTTCCAATTTTTACCATCATTAAATACAACACAATCATATGTTGGTCCAGCATCTTGATATTTTTTTTCACCACTTTGAAGTACATCAACTCTTGATTCAAGTTCATCCTTGATAAGTTTATCTTGAATACTTGTTGGATTTGGATTTTTTAATTCAAATTCCTGTTTTTTTTTTTTTTTTTCAAAATAAAAATATATAACTATTAATTATCTTGGATATTTTCTTTTTTTTTTTCTTTGCAATTTGTAATTGCACAACTGATGACAATAACATTTGCTAATTAACAATTGCCAAATTTAAAAATAACACTATGCCAATGATGTTTGATTTAAAAATAAAACAATGTCCCAATTTAATTAATACAAAAGTTCGATGTACTATCAACATCTTAATTTGACTTGGTTTCAAATCCCACTTAATTTTTATTTTAAAAAACAACTAGATTAATTAATTTATTTTATAATAATTTAATACAAACCTGAAGTTTTCTTGTTGCTTCAGCAAGTGCAGCTTTATGTCCATCATCCCAATATTTTTTTTTTTTTTCAGAAATAATTTTTTCACGTAATTTTGATGGATAAAGATGATATGCTTCTTTAACACCAATATGATAATCACCACTTGGATTTGTCCAATCAAAAGGTATCTATTAATATATTTAAATAAATTAATATTAAATTAAATTATTATATTATTTATTAATAAATACCTTTAATTTTCTACCAGTTAAACCAGTTATATATCCTTCTTCTGATTGGACAATTGTACTGGTGTCAACATCACCATCTCCACTGCAGTCAAATCTTGCAATTATCTTGGGCTTACCATCACTTGTCACCTTTTAAAAATATAAATAAATAAATATCAAATATTATTTATCTATATAATAAGTATATTATAAATTAAATTATCTCAAATTAATTTTTAATTAACATATGGAATTTTTATAAAAAGACTTAATAAAATTTAAATATTAAATTATTTCTAACAACAACATGATAGCATAAATTTATTTAATAAAAAAAATAATATTTACCTGTAAACCAGGAGCACCAGGATCAACACCAGAATCAAAAATTGCAATAACCGTACCTCGTCCATCATATTCAGGATATTTAATCAAATATTGATTAACTCCAGTCTCTTTTTTAGGCAATAATCCCCAAACAGGAAAATTACAATCAACAACTTCTCCCATTATTTTTTTATTTATTTATATATTTTTAATTATGTCAAATATGTCCTTTTTTAAAAAAAATTTATTAAATAAATTAATGTGTATGTATGACGGGTAAAAAAAAAAAAAAAAAAAAAAAAAATATCGTTTTAAACTCGTTTATTTTTAATTATCTTGATTCAAGTTAATTCAAGTGATCGGATGGCTTTATATCTTGTGAATGATTTAACAATGGTGCATCAAACAAGCAGGGGTGAAAATGACACCACCATGATGATGATGAACATGTTAACTTGATAAATAATCCACCAGAATATTCAACGAATTATCAACCACCGATTAAATAGACATCCTCATCAAGATAAATAATACAGATTGAGGTTATGTTGATTTATTTTTTTTCTTTTTGTTTTGTAATTATTAATTTGTTGTTGTTATTGTCTGGCAGTGATGAATAAATCGTCATCAATAATATTATGATTAGATAAAAGAAAAAAATAATGTAATTTAATTAATCATGATGTTAATGATTATATAAATAATAAAAAGACAAAATTATCATGTTTATTATAACATATAAAAAAATGAAACAAATTGGATTTTTCATTGTTTTCATTTTAATTGGTAAGTATATTATATAAAACTAATATAATTTATAAATAAATAATAATTGAGGTAATTTTTTTTTTTTCAGTATTTGGATTTTATGAAACATTTGTCAACATAAATAACATACAATTATTTCAATTTAACAAAAAAGTATCATCATATGAAAGAATAAAATACTCAAATGATAATGATGATAATGATGATAAATTATTAATTAATAAAGATATAAATACTGAAGTTTATGATACAGATAAAATTGATATAATTAATGCTAAAAAACGTATAAAATTGTTGGAAGATAAACTACGTAAAATTGAGGGTAAAATATCATTACGTATACCAAAAAATTATCCAACAGTAAAATTTTTAAATTATAAAAATCGTAAAAGAATATTAGTAACTGGTGGTGCTGGTTTTGTTGGTTCACATCTTGTTGATCGTTTAATGTTAGAAGGACATGAAGTTATTGCTGCTGATAATTTTTTAACTGGTAGAAAAAGAAATGTTGAACATTGGGTTGGACATGAAAATTTTGAACTGGTACATCATGATATTGTACGTCCATTGTATCTTGAGGTTGATGAAATTTATCATTTAGCAAGTCCAGCAAGTCCACCACATTATATGTTAAATCCTGTCAAGACACTCAAAACAAATACCATTGGTACAATCAACATGCTGGGTAAATTATTAAATCATTAATCAATTGTCAATTTTCTTCTTTTTTTTTTTTCTTTATTCATTTTTCTAACATCTGTTAAAACCCTTTATTTTACCATATTTTTTTTCACACCAAATTTCTGCTTAGTCATTGACCATGATGACATTATTTTCTATGCCAAAAGAAAAAGAAAAAAAAAAAGAATATAAAGAAAAAAATAAATAGCTATTGTATTTATTATTTTTAAATTTATTTTTTTCATGGTAAAAAAAACATTAGTCAAGGTAAATTTATCCTTTTAAAATTATTCTGCAAAAAAAAAAAAATTTCTTTTCATTTTAATTATAATAAATTCATGACAATGATAAATAAATTTTTTAGAAACTAATTATTTTCTATGGAAAAAAAAAATTTTTTCTCAGGTCTTGCTAAACGAGTTGGTGCTCGTGTATTGATTGCCAGCACGTCTGAAGTTTATGGTGATCCAACAGAGCATCCACAATCCGAGACATACTGGGGCCATGTAAATCCAATTGGTGAGTTATTGTTAATTTTATTTTCATGTAAAAAAGTTGTTTTTAGAATTTAAAAAAAAAAAAAAAGCCATTAACAAGAAAGAAAGTTAATTAAGTTTAATTTTTTTCAGGTCCAAGAGCATGTTATGATGAAGGTAAAAGAGTTGCTGAAACACTTAGCTATGCTTATATGCATCAAGAAGGTGTTGAAGTTAGAGTTGCTAGAATATTTAATACATTTGGACCAAGAATGCATATGAATGATGGAAGAGTTGTATCAAATTTTATACTACAAGCATTACAAAATGATTCAATAACAATATATGGTAATGGTAATCAAACAAGATCATTTCAATATGTATCAGATTTAGTTGATGGTCTTGTTTCATTAATGTCATCAAATTATTCACAACCAATTAATATTGGTAATCCAGTTGAACATACTATTAAAGGTAAATTTATTTTATATTTATTTCAAATTAATTATTAAATTTATTTTTCCTAATATAAATTATTTTTTTATTTAAAATATAGAATTTGCAATCATGATTAAAAATTTAGTTGGTGGTATTAGTAAAATTGTTGAACTTGCTGCTGTTGAAGATGATCCACAACGACGTAAACCAAATATTGATCGTGCTAAAAAATATTTAAATTGGCAACCAAAAGTATCATTAAATAATGGACTTAAAATAACAATTAATTATTTTTCAAAAGAATTAAAAAAAACTAAACATTCACAAAAAGATGCATTGAAAGTACCATATATTAATGATCATGATATTGTTGAACAATTGTAGTAAGTTATAATTAATTTTCCTTAATTTAATTTAATTTAATTTAATTATTATTTACATTTTTTTTTTTTGTTGATGTGTTGATTTTTATTTTTTGGAATTAATGTGCCAAAAAATTTAAATTTTTTTTACAAGTTGAGCACTTGTTTTATGTTATATTTACCATATATTTAAATTGGCTGTTGAAAGTAAAAAAAAAATAATCGATATTATATAGTTAAAATTAAAAATGATGATTTATAGTGTCTTGTAAATATGTCCAATACAACGAAATATATATAGAATTTGAAATGATAATAATTTTTTATTTATTTTAATTTAAATAATAAGTGTTGAAATTGTCTAGACTTATCCTAAAATGACTATTATTTACTGTCGTAATGGATGATACGAAGCGTGGGCTAAAATACAAGCGTGGTCGTCAGCAATATTGTAATCATCTCATCCGGGATACATCTCGTATCTTGTTTAACATAAATTCACTCATAATGAAAAATAATAAATAATGAGTTTTTATTGAATTAACTATGAAAATATAGATTTACATAATTTTGGTTTTATTTTGTAAATTAATGTTTTTTTTTTTCAAGGATAATTTTTTCATATACCAAATTATCTATACGTGATTTTTATTTTTATATTAAAGTGTTATCAGTGAAACAAAATAATAATAATAATATATAACTTGATATACAAATATTCTTTTATTATCAAGTTTTTAAACTATTTATAAAGCTTTTGATAATATTTTTTATTTGGACTGTAAACTGTCATCAAAAAGTCATTAGATATTTTTTTTTTTTATTTTTTTTATTTTACATGATAATAATAAAGTCATACTATTTTTAATTTACATGAATTTTCTACTGAACTAATTAATGAGAA
>MKYW01000037.1:475109-504054 GCA_015776835.1 Aphidius ervi
TGTTATTTTTAATTTTAAATTTATTTATTTATAGAAAAAAAAATAATTAATATATATTTTTGCATAAATAATTAAATAATCATTTTAATTATTAAAATTTTTAACTGAAAATTATTAAAATTTTTCGATTAAATTAAAAAAAAAAAAAAAATATATATACTTTGTTTATTAAATTAATATAATTTAATTAATTTTATCTATTTTTTTTTTTTTTTCTGCAAAATGGTATCATAGGAGCCAGGAAATTTAAGTAACATGTATATAAACCGTTTGATGTATTCGTTGCATCGATTTTCGTTGGGTTCTCCTTTTTACTAGAAAAAAAAAAAAAAAAGCCAAAACGAAATGGTGTTGTTGGGTGGTATAAAAAAAATTAAAGGGGGGGACCAAACGTGTTTCGAATACATAAATCAAATCAACCTCTTTTTATATATTATCCCTATATATTTGATATATGAATCATTTTTATTGTCCTTTTTTAATTTATCATATTCATTCAGTCGAAATTTTCGATGACACATTTATCATTATTTTTAAACTTTTTTATTTCTCTTTCCTAACTTGACGACATATTCAACGTATTTATCAAACTATATAATATATATTATTCATTTTCGTTTAAATTAAATATTATTTATTTAATTTTAATCAAATGGTTCTTACTATTTATTTTAACATGCTACACATTTTTTTTTTTTTTTCAAATTACATCACGTGGCTACTTGCTAAGAATAAAATAATTAATTAAAAAAAATTCTTCTAGTATTATAAATTGATAATTCAAAAATTTATCAAACTCATAACATCTAATTGATACTGATGAAGAATTTAATTAATAATAACTATTTTTCATCGAAAAAAGAAAAAAACAAATAAAAGCTTTTTTTAAACATTGAAACGACAAAAATGATAAAGATCATAAAAATAATGAAAAAATAATTATTAATTAATAAAATATTGCTTAAAATATTACCTAAATAATTAAATATAAATTATCATAAAAATATTATTACATTTTTCTTTATAAATAATTTTTTTTTAATTTTTTTTTTACTAATTTCTTTAGCATGGAGTGTAGAAAAATATACACATTTTATCTTGACGATGTTGGTCCAGTCTTGCTGAATATCTCGACGACCGGTTCACAAGTTTCTTTAGTCTCTTTATTCACCCAAGTAATACAAGTCCTTTTACCTGTCTCATAATTGTTTTTTTTTTTTTTTTATTATTTTTTATTTATGTTCAATCGTTCAGGATAAATATATACCAACACACATTTTTAACCATCATTACAATCATCTTCGATTGCATGTTATACAATATCCATTAAATAAAATAATAATAACAATAATAATAATAATAATATACAAGTACATGTATATACATTCATTACTCAGAAATATGTCGAGTCCACTGCACTAGCCACTTGACACATAAATAACTCCATACGAAAAAAAAAATATAAAAAAATTGTATAATGTATATTTTCATCTTACCTACTTGCTAAATAATGTTATTTTCTTTTTAAAAAAAAAATTTTTAATAATGTTTTTTTATCATTACAGTATTATTATTATTATCTTACTAATTATTTTATATATATTTTTTTTTTGATTTTACAGATTGACAGATTATAGAGAGATGGAGGATTAAAATAACATGATAATTTGATTTAATGTTATATTTAGAAAAATAGATAAATATATATACATGTATATATATATAAAAGACAAATACACAAGTGTGTTGAAATAATTTTTTTTTTAATTTTTTTCTAAAGATCAAGTGTCTTGAGATTCGTGTGAACATAATGTCGTATTTAATAAATGTAGTATGTATTATTGCTGTTATTAATATAAGTATTATAAATGGTAAACGTGATGATAAATTGAATGATGATGATTTATTTATTGGTCAAAAACATCAAAAAAATTTTAAAGGTAATTTTAATAATGGTAATCATCAACAACAACAGCAGCATTATTTACCAAATTTATCAGGTAAAGGAAAAGATAAAAAACCAAATATTATTCTCATATTGACTGATGATCAGGATGTTGAACTTGGTAATTATATTATGTTTATATTTAATTATTAATATTAATTTTTTACTGTTATAAATTGGCTTAGCTTATATTTTGTTTTATTTTGATTATTAAGGTTCATTAAATTTTATGCCACGTACATTGAGAAGAATACGTGATGAAGGTGCTGAACTACGTCATGCATATGTTACAACACCAATGTGTTGTCCAAGTAGAAGTTCATTATTAACTGGACGATATGTACATAATCATAATGTTTTTACAAATAATGATAATTGTAGTAGTCCACAATGGCAACGTGATCATGAGCCACAATCATTTGCAACTTATCTCAGTAATGCTGGTTATCGTACAGGTAATAATTATTTATTATCAAATTTTTTAATTATTTATAAAGCTTTTAATAATATTTTTTTTTGACTATTGGAAACTGTCATCAAAAATTCATTAGATATTTTTTTTTTTATTTTTTTTATTTTACATGATAATAATAAAGTCATACTATTTTTAATTTACATGAATTTTCTACTGACCTAATTAATGAAAAAAAAAAAAAACGAAAATAAAAATCAAAATCTATGTTGAATATAAATAAATTAAATATTTGCTAAAAAGTCATTGGAATGTCAGTCAATGAAAAGAAAAAAAAAAAAAAAAAACTAAAACTTGAACAGTAAAGTTTTAAAATAATTGATAAAGCACATATATTAAAATTAAAAAAATATTTTTGTCTCATATTTAAAAAGTAACAACTGATAAATAATATTTTAATAAACTAAATAAAATTAAAATACTTAATTTATTTACTTTTTTTTTAATTAACAATAAACAATGTTTACTTGTTTAATTTTTTTTATTTTATATTAATTATTTTTATTCATTAATATACTCCAATAATTGACTCAATTAAATTATTTCTAAGTAAAAAAAAAAATACTAAAACAATTCCATCATTTTGAAGATGTCAATTTTAAAATAATCAATATTCTTTTTTTTTTTTTTTTTTTCACGTATTAAAGATTATGAAACTCATTCAATTATATAAATGAAATAAAAAAATTTATATCAAATAGAATGAATGAGGTCTTTTAAATATATATATATATATCATTGTTATTTGTTAATTGTCATTCATGTAATTGCAAGTAAAGTAGGCGCCATACCATTTATTTTTACGAGTGTCTAAAAAATGTCATGTCTCAAGTACATAACCGAGACAAATTGAGAAATAATGATAATTTCGGTACTTAGTAATTGGCTGTAGGGAATTAGGGATACAACAAAAAAATTAATGAATGTTATCAAAATTCAACCAAGTGTATACTTGACTCCCCCATCCAGACAACTTGTTACAATGTTTTTTTAAATATATATATATTATTTTTTTTTTTTATTAAACTTAATTTATAATAATTTTTTTTTCTATTACAGGCTATTTTGGAAAATATTTAAACAAATATAATGGCTCATATATACCACCAGGTTGGCGTGAATGGGGTGGTCTCATTATGAATTCAAAATATTACAATTACAGTATAAATATGAATGGAAAAAAAATTAAACATGGTTTTGATTATAGCAAAGATTATTATCCAGATTTAATTGCAAATGACAGTGTTGCATTTTTACGTCAAAGTAAATATAATTTTGCACGTAAACCATTAATGCTTGTTGCAAGTTTTCCATCACCTCATGGACCCGAAGATTCAGCACCACAATATTCAAATTTATTTTTCAATGTAACAACACATCAGTAAGTATTTTATATTATACTCTTAAATGTCTTAAAGCATCATCATCATCATCATCTTTTTTTTATTTTAAAACAAGACAGGTCACTAACATATTCATCATAACAATGAGATGCTTGTCCAAGTGTGACAAATCTCATCAGTTGATGGAGAGCTCTAGAGACACGTGTCAAAAACATTTTCATAAAATCATTTGTATTTTCTACACAATACCTATAGTCTTGACGTTTTGTTTTTTTTTTCTTTTCTTTCTTTTTTTTTTAATACTGTATTCCTGCTAAATTCCATTCAAGTATTCTCTTTGTGTTTTTTTAAATTTTATTATTATTGTTGTCGGTAATTTATTGATTAACATGTATATTTTTTTATTTTTTATTTTTAGTACACCAGCTTATGATTATGCACCAAATCCAGATAAACAATGGATACTACAAGTGACACAAAAAATGCAACCAATTCATAAACAATTTACAGATTTATTAATGACAAAAAGACTTCAAACATTGCAAAGTGTTGATGCTGCTGTTGAACGGGTAATTTATTAATTAAATTATTCAATTAATTCAATGGATAATTATTTTAATTTTAAATTTTATATTTAGATTTATCAAGAGCTCAAAGACCTCGGTGAACTCGACAACACATATATAATTTATACATCAGATCATGGATATCATCTGGGTCAATTTGGTCTAATAAAAGGAAAAAGTTTTCCATTTGAATTTGATGTTAGAGTACCTTGTCTTATACGTGGTCCTGGTGTTGCACCTGGTTCAATGTAAGTTTTAAATAACACTTATTTTTAATACAAAAAAATTTCATCAAAGTATATTAATTTTATATTTCACCCAAGTTAAATTTAGATAAAGTAGTTAAACAGCTGTTTTTATAGTAAAAACAAGAACGAATAAATTCATTGAACTTAAGCTTTTTTTTTCTTTATCTATATCAACTATCTCTCGTTTTATTTTTTTATTTTTACCTAGTTTTTTTCTCTTTTTTTTTAAGCTACAAGAGCGACCCCGCGCCTCCGGCGCGTGGTTATTATATAATATATATATTATTGTGTATGTTTATTATAACAATTTTCTTCATCATAATTATAATTTTTATTAATCACGTGAAGTACTTTTCTTATTTTTCATTTCCATGAATAACTATATTTATTTCAAGTTAATAATCAATATTATAATTATCGTAATGAACAAAAATATCATTTGATCAAACTATATAAACAATCATTGAATCATTTTAGTTGCGTCGTTGCTCGATCTGAGTATTAAAGTCATATTACAGCTTTTTATAAAGTCAATTGTATTATTATATTTGATGAAAAAAAATAATTAGCAATCACACGTAGCAACCACACACTAACTTTTTCTATTTATGTTTACTTATTTATATAAATATTTATATTTTATACAATATTTATATCTATATATTATTTTAATTAAGTAATATTAATAAATATGATGACGTTTTTGATAAACGTAATAACCATAACGTAGTAACCAAACTAACTTTTTTTATTTAAATATTAATTTATTAATACATATCATACTTTGTATTAATCAATATAAAATTTATTTAATAATACTTTTTTTATTAAATATGAATATATAGAACTTAATAAAAAGCTGTAATATGACTTTTGATCTAGGAACGACACAACTCAAATAAATTAATTGCCAAAAATAAACAAACGTAGCAACCATACAACAACCCGTAGCAACGTGTTAATATGAGAGAGAAAATAATAAAATATTAGTTATAAACAAATGCTAAAAAATTTCGACCAATCACATCACGAATAAAAAGCGGTCAAGTGTCTTTTTTATAATAGGAGAATATAAGCTTCTTCCTATTTATTTTTTAATTCAATTTTTAATTTAATTTTAAATTGTTGATTTAATCATCCGCCTTTTTATTTTATAATTTTATTTTTTTAAATATATATTTATTAATATGGTTTATTATTATTTGACATTTAGAATTGATGACATAGTTTTAAATATCGATTTGGCACCAACATTTCTTGACATTGCTGGTGTTGATGTACCACCCCACATGGATGGACGTTCATTTAAAAAACTTATCCTCAAGTAAGTAACAATTATTTTATAAAAATCATAAATAAAATAAACAATAGTATTATAATTTAATAATAATTTATTAATCAACAGCCAACATGGAAGAAAAACAAAATTAAAATGGCCAGATACATTTTTAATTGAATCATCTGGACGTCGTGAAACACCAGAAACAATTGCTGAATCAAAAGCACGTGATGCACGTCGTCAAAATACAACAAATTTTCATAAATTATTAAATTTTAAAAATAACACTACTAATTTATCTGAAAATGATACTGAAAGTGATCAAGATTTATCAGAAAATGATGATGCTGCTGCTGATAATAATGATGATGATGATGACGTGGCTACTGTTGATAATACAGATGATACAATTCAATTATTAAATAATAGTAGTTTTATTGATCGTATTGACAACAATGGTGTACAATTAAAATTTGATAAAACAATAAAAACAAAACATGAACGTTTAAATGCTGAATGTTCACGTCCAGAATCACAACTTGATTGTATTACAGGACAAAAATGGAAATGTGAATATGATGGTAATCGTTGGCGTCGTCATAAATGTCGTTTACCATTACCATCATTAAAACAAATACAACAATCTAAAAAATGTGCATGTTTTACACCAAATGGTGTTGTTTATACACGTCTTGAAAATAATAATATAAATAAACATAGAAACAAAAGAAATATCAATGATAAAAATAATAAAAAAATTCAATCAATTAATAAAGATTATGATTTTCCTCATGTTTATCCAACTGAAACAATTGATGATAAAAAAATAGAAGAAAATGATTATTATTATAATGATGATGATGATGTTGATGATGAAAATATATATGAAAATAATGAAAATTTAAATGTTGATGATGTTGTTAAAAGATATCAAAGAATACGAAGAGATACAATGAAAAAAAATCCAATTGATCATGTTGATAAAATAATGGAAAGTATTGAAGATGATTTACATAAATTAAATTTACATAATAATGATAATAATACAGTATTTAATAATAATATACCAAAATGTGCAATTGATAATGGATTAATAAATTGTAGTCAATCAGTTTATCATGATCCAAATGAATGGCGTAATTCACGTAGACAAATTGACAAACAAATTAAAGATATGCGTTTACAATTGGAAAGTTTAAAAGAAATACGTAAACATTTAATGATAAAACGTCCACATGATGTTGATATTGATAATAGTACTAATCATCATATAAAAAATCATACTAATCGTCATCATAAAAAGCACAAATCAACAGGAGCTGCTATTAAAAATCAAACAGATGATAAAATTAATTTAGCAACAACTGAATCGTCAATTTCAACGACATTAAATCCAACAACTGTAACAAAAATTAATAACAATAATAATAATGATTTAACTGATATTTTTGTTGTTGATAATGATAATAATAAAGGTCAAAAAAATTCAACAATATTGACAAATAGTGTTGTTGTTGATTTGCCAGTGACAACTTCTCGTGTTGATATATCAATGGAAAGTACAACTGTAATTGATAATACAAAAAAAAATAAATTAAATTATATGACAACTGAAAAGTCATTGTTTATTGAAACAACAACAATGAAAAAAATTAAAAATCATAAAAATTCAAGTCTTGGACCAGCAAGAATTGATGTAAGTATTATTGAAACACCTGGTGGTAAAAAAAATCATCATCATGAAAGAACAACAGTTAATAATAATGGTAGATTAACACCAATGCTAAATAGTCCATTGGAATCAAAACACAAATGTTATTGTGAGCCAGATAATAATGTTCCATCAACAGATGATAAATTAAAAGAAGAAAAAAAACGTATTAAAGAAGAAAGAATACGTAAAAAGGAAAGAAAATTACGTAAAAAATCAAAAATTGATGAAAAATGTTTATCTGAAAAAATGAATTGTTTTGAGCATGATAATGATCATTGGAAAACAGCACCATTATGGAATAATGGACCATTTTGTTTTTGTATGAATGCAAATAATAATACATATTCTTGTATACGTACAATAAATTCAACTCATAATTTTTTGTATTGTGAATTTACAACTGGTATTAGAACATTTTATAATTTACGAATTGATCCATTTGAACAATGGAATAGAATGAGTTCATTAACATCAAATGAAAAACATTATTTACATGAACAATTGGAACATTTAAAGGGATGCAAAGGTGCACGTGATTGTACTGTTGGTAGTGTTAGAGAATCATATCTTCAATCACATCAACAAACACAAAATCAACGAGTCATGCCAAAGAAAAAATACAACAATAATCTTGGTATGTATTTATTGTTTATGAATGTATTATTGTTTAATTTATTGTTATTTATTATTATTTTTTTTTTTAATTTAGAAGACACATTTGGACCATCAGCATTACAAATCATTCGTGAAAGTGAACTTGGAAGTCCTGTAAAACGAAGAAAAAAAATGCAAAGGTAAATAAA
Source organism: Aphidius ervi (assembly GCA_015776835.1). Lineage (NCBI taxonomy): Eukaryota > Metazoa > Arthropoda > Insecta > Hymenoptera > Braconidae > Aphidius > Aphidius ervi. Next base: position 483,480 of record MKYW01000037.1, read on the forward strand.
ATAAAATATATAATTTATCTATATTTATTGATTAGCTATTTATTTATAAAAAAAATTAAATAATAAATTTTTAAATTGTTTATTAATTGAGTTTAGCTTGGAGAATAAATTTCGATATATTAATCTAGTCCAGTATTATAAATAACTTTGTTTAATGTTTATAAAAAAAAATATTTTTAAATAAAATTTTCGTGAGATTATTCTTCTATTATTTAAACAATATCTCAATGTAATTATCCTAAAAGTTTCATTAATAAATTTTGATTATTTTTATTTTTTTCGAAATTTTATATTTTGCCATAACTTGCATTTGAAATTCGACATTTTTCGCTGCAAGTCATGTCTATAAAAAAAATATTTCTAAATAAAATTTTCATGAAATTATGCTTTTATTATTTAAAAAATATCTCCATAAAATTATTCTAAAAGTTTTATTAATAAATTTCAATTATTTTTATTTTTTTTTTTGCTATTTTATATTTTGCCAAAAAAAAAAATCGAAAAACTTTATTATTATTTATTTGATTCATATCGATTATTAAACAAAATTACTTACTAATTTTTTTTAAGTACTAAAAAACAATTATTCAAATAACTTATTATCAATTGATTAATTTTTAATAATTTAATTTGTTTATAATTTCAGCCCATGGAATAGAAAAAATAGAAGTTGGCAGAGTAATTCACGTCAATCAAACATAAACAACACAAAACGTCGCCATCATTAATTAAAATTTTATTTACAAATTAATTGTTAACTTTATAACAACGAAGCTTAATAATTATCTAATATTGTTGCACGGTAATAATAATAATAATTTATAAAATTATATTAAATAAAAAATAGAACTTGGAAGCACTTGAGCAATTGACAATTATACCAAGTATAAAAATTACATATATATATCTTCCAAATGTCATTGCGCTAATTATTATTTAAATAAATAATAACAATTATATTTATGCGGTATTTACAATGTATAATAATAATGTATTTATAATTTTTATTTTTTTTACTGATAATTAAATGAAATTAACAATAATCACAACGAATATTTCACATTGTTAATTTTATTTTAAAAAAACTTCAAGACTGCCGCAGTTAAAATATATATGTTTAATTTAATTATTAATAATATTATTAATTAATTGCAAAGCATGAATTTTTTAAGTTTAGTTTATTTATGTGATAAAATAATTTATTTCAATGATAATAAAAAAAATATTTCGTTTTTAGTAAAAAAAAATTTGGATTTAATTTATTTAAAAACATCTAATTATTTATTTTTTTTTTTTATTTATTTATTTATTTAATATCCCCGACATTAGTGCAATATAATTTACTTTTTTTTTAAAATTAAAATATGTTTAGATATGTTAAAAACCACAATGACAATTATTAGTTGAAAATAATTACAAAAATAAATTCTTAATTAAATTTTTAAATTATGTATTTTTATATACATACTGCTGATAATTTTTATCTCAATTTTTTTTAAAATAATAGATTGTATTTGCGTTATTATCATGTAAAAAAAAAAGGAAAAAAAAATATATATATTGTGTTTTTAAAATGTGTTTTTAGTATGAAGAAGTTAAAAATAATTTTTGGACTATAAACTGTCATTAAAAAGTCATTTTATTGTTCATTTTTTATCACGTGATAATAACACGATAACTGTATTATTTAATACAAACTTTGTACTGGTCTATTTTTTAGAAAAAAGAATCGAATGATACATTAAATATTGTCAAAATAAAGTCATTTGAAAGTCAGTAAAAAACTGTCAACCCAAAGAGTCACACCAACGAATCAATAACCACAAATAAATTAATAATTTTTAAAATGAAAATTATCATAATTGCAATAATTTGTGGCAGTTTTATTAACAATGTTTTTAGTGTCAATGAAAAGTTTTGTAAAGAAGCTGGAGTATTTGAAATTTGCAAAACAACTGACACATTATTATCAGTAAAAATAAATTCAACAAAAAAAATTGTATCTGAGTTATACATATCAGACGATAGCATAGTATCAATTGGACCAAATGCATTTAAAAATTTACCAATAAATAAAATGATTCTCGAACTTGGAAGGAAAAAAAGATTAAATATTTATCCAGATTCATTTACTGGTTTATCAAAACTTACAAGTTTGACAATTCTTTCTGGATTAATTAATTTACAAGAAAATTTATTTAAAAATTTAAATTCATTGATTGAACTTCAGCTGACAATTGATGGTGTACAACCAACATTAACCAATGCATTTACTGAGATTAAAAAATTGGAAAAGTTGACTATTATTGATAGTTATATTTATGTAATTGATCAAACAACATTTAATTTCAATCCATCAATATCAAATCTTGTAATTATAAATAGTAACATCAAAGTCATAAAGTCATTCAGTTTTACAGGATTTAAAAAATTGACTCAAATGGATTTACGATCAAATGGTCTACTGGAACTTCAACCCAATTGTTTTAATCATCTTGACAAACTTGTTAATCTATCACTTGCAAAAAATAATATTACTGTCATTGGAAAAAATATTTTTAATCATCTGGAGAGTCTTAAACATCTTGATCTTAATTTTAATGACATAACTAATGTCGAGGATTATGCATTTTCTGGATCAAGACTTGAACAAATATCCATGAGTTATAATAAATTAAAAATAATAAAACCAGAAATGTTTAATAATGCAGTTAATCTTCAAATACTTGAACTAAATAATAATCAAATTTATAAAATTGAAAGTAAACCATTTATGTTTAAAACTTATAAATTAATTAATTTAGAATTTAATAATTTAAGTAACATTCAAACTGGATTTTTTGAAAGTATCAATATTGATAAATTAATATTGTCAAATAATAATATTACTAATATTGAAAAAAATTCATTTAAAAATGCTGCTATTAAATCAATTTATTTTGAAAATGAAAAAAATATTTATGTTGATCAAAAATATTGGGGTATCACCATAAATATTCAAAAAATTTTTTTTTAAATAATTATTATTTTTCATTTTGTAATTTTTTGTATTCTATTATATTTTTTTCACATGTTTTTTTGTAATATGAAATATTTAAAAATTACTGTAAACAATTTGGATTTTAATTTTTTTTTTTTAAATGTATAGACATTGTTAAATAATATAAATAAAATTTAATAATAATTAGTAATTGAATATTTTATTTTTTTTCAGCTTTATAATATTCATGTAGATTAAATAAATAAATAATAATATTTTTCAATTACAGATGTTAACATCAACATCTTCATTTTCATAAAAATTGATAAACATTATCATTTAATTTTATAACAAATTAAAAAGAGATTATTTTTAAATTCACAATGAATTAAAGCTACTGGTATATATATTTTTGTGATTATTATTTATTTACACAATAAATGGAAATATTTGTGTGAGCAAATAAACAATACCCACATGAAAATTTTTTAAGGAAAAAACATTTATAAATGATAAGAAAATAAATTACATAATCTATTCAGGTGAAAAATAAATTTCAATATTGAAATAATAGTTTTTATTCTAATAATTTTATATGATAAAATTAATCTAAAAATTTATAATATTAACTTGGTAATTTATTACAAAAATTACATTTAAATTGTCATTGTTTTTCTCTTATTTAATTAAACAAAAAAAAATTAAAAAACGATAACAAGTAGTTGGTTTTTTGTGTGTGTGTCCGACTGTCCGTTTATATATTTTAGTACGAGAAACCACCGTGTCATGTAATAATAATAATAATAGTAAAAAAAATGCATCAAATGCATGAAATGCATTGTGATCAGCTGGAGGGGATCAGAGTTCAAAGCGGCTCTGAGTGAACAGCAGTGAACAGTAGTCAACAGACAGCCAACAAGTGTTAATCAAGTGATTATTTTATGTAAACAAAATTTATTTTTAAATCTATTTGTGCATTTTATTTCAGTGATTTTTTAAATTTCATTTAACAGTCATTAATTTTATAAATATTTAACAATAAATTATATATTTTTATTTATTAACAATTAATATTATTTATTTAATTTAGATTTTTATTATTAACAATAATTTTCTAGAAGAAGAAAAATGCAAGCACATACTGAAAAAATACGTAAAAAAAATCCAGAAACGAAAGCTAATTTTTTAAATAAATTAACTTACATGTAAATATTATTATTATTTAATATTATTTATTAATTTTAAAGTTTATTTTGTTTGTTATATGTTTTTTTATTATTTTTTTTTTTTTATGTAGATGGGTATTGAGAATTTTTTGGACTGGTTATAAAAGAGATCTGGAGATTGATGATCTTCCAGAAGCCTTGGAAGATCATAAAAGTAATTATTTAGGTGAAAAATTATCAAAATCATGGGAAAAACAATTACAAGTTAAAAATAATAAAACAAATTTATTTAAAGTATTATGGAATGTTTTTGGTTTTGAATTTGTGTCACGTGGAATTTTTTTTGCTACTTTACTAATTATTATCAGGTAAAAAATATAATTAATATATAAATAATTAAATATCATATTGAAAATATTGTCATAAAAAATTGATTATTTTTAAACACTTTGAGTTTTTTTTTTAATTTATTTTTTCAAGGTCAATTTGAGAAGGTTGAAATGATTTAAGTTGTCATTAAAAATTACAATAAAAACAAAAAGATAAATAAAATAAATAAAAGTCAGTAAATATATAAAGTTGTTTTTTTTTTATTTATAGAACAACACAGCCACTGGCACTTGCTGGTTTCATCAAGTATTTTTCAACTAAAGATGAAGAAAATTCAGTGGACAGTGTGACTAAAAATGATGCATATATATATGCTGGTGGTATCATAATATTAATGCTGATGAATACATTTGTGATTCGAGTATTTATGTTGACAATGAATCATTTTGGAATGAAAATGAGAATTGCTTGTTGTTCATTGATATATAAAAAAATACTGAGATTGTCAACAGCAAGTATTGATGGAAAAATAATTGGACAAGCAGTAAATCTTATGTCAAATGATGTCAGTAGATTTGATAGTTCAATGATGTTTATTCATTTCATCTGGATTGGTCCACTGCAAACAATAGTTGCCAGTTATTTTATTTACCTTGAAGCTGGTTGGGCTGGTATTATTGGTGTTGCTTGTTTTCTCATGGTGATTCCATTCACTGGTTGGATAGGTAAAAAATCAACAAGTTATCGTCGTAAAAGTGCTGAAAAAACTGATGAACGTGTTAGATTAACAAATGCCATTATCAATGGTATTGAAGCAATTAAAATGTACAGTTGGGAATATCCATTTAGTAATTTAATTAAAAATTCACGAGATATTGAAATTGAAACAATACAATCAGCACATAATTTACGAATTATCATACTGTCTTTTGCTCAATTTATGACAAAAATTATTTTACTTATTACAATACTTTGTATTTTATTTTTGAAAATTGATGATTCACCAGAAAAGCGTAGAATAACAGCTGCAAAAATTTTCATGTTGATTGCTTACTTTGAAATGCTTCGTATTCAAATGTTATTTAGTTTTTCTAGAGCTACTTTGCTATTTGGTGAAACAATGGCATCAATAAAACGGATTCATAATTTTATGATGTATGAAGAGGTTGATGAGCCAACTCAACTTGATACTTATAAAAGTTTAGCTAATCAAAATATCAAAGAACTTAATGGAGACATAAATAATTGTTCTTTTCATGAAGATAAAGGATCAATTGTTATTAAAAATGCATTCACTAGATGGTTAAGTGAAGATGCCTTGAAAAATATAAACATGATTGTAAAACCAGGTCAATTGGTGGCAATTGTAGGACCAGTTGGTTCTGGTAAATCAAGTTTATTAAATGTTATATTAAAAGAATTGGCTGTCTATCAGGGAAGTGTTGATGTCCAGGGTAATATTGCATATGCATGTCAAGAGCCATGGTTGTTTGCTGGTTCAGTGAGAAATAATATTCTCTTTGGTCGAGCACTTGATCAAAAAAGATATGAACGAGTTGTCAAAGTGTGCCAGCTAAAACGAGACTATCAATTGTTTCCCTATGGTGATAAAACAATTGTTGGTGAACGAGGAGTAAGTTTGTCTGGTGGACAACGAGCCAGAATAAATCTTGCACGTGCTGTTTATGCTGATGCTCCAATTTATTTATTTGATGATCCACTGAGTGCTGTTGATGCACATGTTGGCAAACACATGTTTGAAGAATGCATTGAAAAATATCTCAAGGGAAAAACGAGGATCCTTGTGACTCATCAGATACGATTCTTACAAAATGTTGATAAAATTATTGTTATGGAAGATGGACAAATTAAAGCTGAAGGAAGTTATGCTGATTTATTATTAAGAAACATTGACATTGGTAAATTATCAGTTGCTCCTTCGTCTGAAGATGACACAAAATCTTTAGCACCAAGTCAAACCAGTTCACGACACACAAGTTTTAGCTCAGTCAATTTGGAAACAACAATAAAAGATACAACACTTGACATTGAACAAGAGCCAATTGAAGTTAAAGAAAGCCAAAGTAAAGGTAGCATGGGAGCCAAAATATATTCAACATATTTTGGTGCTGCTGGTAGTTGGTGTTTAGTATCATTTACATCTTTGTTAATTATAATTGTACAAATACTTTGTTCTGGAAATGACTGGTTTATTGCATATTGGGTTAAACTTGAAGAAAAATATCCAAATTCAACATTAACAGAGTCTCCATATTCAGAACGAAGCTTATCTATGGCTAATTGCATTTTAATTCTGACAATTATTATTGTACTAATAATATTTATTACAAATATACAAATATTTACATTTATTTCAGTTTGTATGAGATCCTCGAGAAATCTTCACGATCAAATATTTAATAGTATAACACATGCAACAATGAGATTTTTTAATACAAATCCATCTGGTAGAATTTTAAATCGTTTTTCAAAAGATTTAGGTACTATTGATGATTTGTTACCTCTCACAATGATTGATTGCATTCGAAATATTGTCAAAGTCTTTGGTATTTTTTTTCTAGTAGGAATAACAAATATTTGGCTTCTTATTCCTGCAATAATTATTGGAATAATTATGTATTTCATTAGAATTTTTTACTTTACCACTTCAAGAAGTATAAAAAGACTTGAAGGTATCACGAAATCACCAATGTTTAATCATTTAAGTGCAACTTATCAAGGTCTTGCAACAATAAGATCATCAAATAGTCAAAAAATTTTAATTCAAGAGTTTAATAATCATCAAGATCTTCATTCTTCAGCATGGTACATGTACCTTGTAACTTCAGCAGCATTTGGTTTTTGGCTAGACATATTTTGCTCAACTTACGTTTGCATTGTTATCATGAGTATACTGACATACGTAGAAAGAGATGGAGTTTCTGGAAGCAGTGTTGGTCTTGTTATCACACAAATTATTGGACTAACTGGAATGTTACAATTCACAATGAAACAACTTGCTGAGCTTGAAAATCAAATGACATCAGTAGAGAGAGTATGGGAATATACTAAACTTGAAAATGAACCACCACTAGAAAGTTTACCTGATAAAAAACCAAAAGAAGAATGGCCAGAGAGTGGTAATATTAAATTTAAAAATGTCAACATGTCATATGATCCAGAGGAAGCTCCAGTATTGAAAAATCTTAATGTTACAATTGTTGGAAAAGAAAAAGTTGGAATTGTCGGAAGAACTGGTGCTGGTAAATCATCATTAATATCAGCATTATTTAGACTGGCATATATTGATGGTAAAATTGAAATTGATGGAATTGATACTGGTGAAATTGGTCTACATGATTTACGATCAAAAATATCAATTATTCCACAAGAACCATTTTTATTTGCTGGTCGTTTAAGAAAAAATTTAGATCCATTTGATTTGTACGATGATTACATACTTTTGTCAGCTCTGGAGGATGTTGAGCTCAAAGAAATGGAACTCTACGAACACGTCAGTGAGGGAGGCAGTAATTTGAGTGTTGGACAACGACAACTTGTCTGTCTTGCCCGTGCAATCATCAGAAATAATAGAGTATTAATATTGGACGAAGCAACTGCCAATGTTGATCCAAGAACAGATGAACTTATACAAAAAACAATTCGTAGAAAATTTGCAGATTGCACTGTACTTACAATTGCCCATCGACTCAACACTGTCATGGATAGTGATAAAATACTCGTGATGGATGCTGGAACAGTTGTTGAGTTTGATCATCCACATGTGCTTCTTCAAAATCCTGAAGGTGCACTCACCAGTATGATCAATGAAACTGGTAAATCTGATGCTCATGCTCTATCGATCATTGCCGAACAAAATTATCATTCACATTCATCAACAACATCTTCATGCAATAAATAAATCGGTATTATTTTTTATCCTATTTAAACAATTTTTTTTTTTTCATAACAGTAAATTTTGTTATTCATTAACAATAAATATTTGCATGTTTTTTACCTCTATGTAATATTAATTACATCATTTAATTTCTGTACTTATAAGAGAAATATTTTACTTAATTTTTTATATCATTGTAACATCACATTTTATGAGTAAATTGACAAAATGTATTTTTTTTTCTTTTATCTTTAGAGATTATTTTTATGTACATAGCAAATCACGTATTATTTGTGTACAGATAATATTGCATTGTAAAAAAACTTCAAGTAATAATAATAAGAATAATAATAATAATATCTTTCATTGTTCTATTATTTTTTTTTTTTGTTAATTAATCTATTCTATTGTTTTTTAAAGAAAACAAAAAACAAATTTAAAAAAATTGAACAAAAAAAAATTAAGATTAATTAAATTACATTTGAAATAAAATTATTTTGCAATCGACATAATTTATTTTCAATCATTTTCTATTTCTATTTTAAATAAACAGGAAATAGCTCAATTATTTGTCGATAACTTACCGACAAAGGAATAAATACCCAAAAAAAAAAAGGATAGAAAATGCCACGCTTCATCGTTCTATCAAAAAAAAATCATTTATTTATTATTAAAAAAAAAAAAAAAAAACACAATTATATATGTATAAATAACACTGGCTATATTGTTTAATGTTCAATTTTGTTATTAATAAATAAAATCAACTATAAAGGTAATTTTTAAAAATATAAATAAACACAACAACAACAAAAAAATATAAACAATTTTAAAAATTGTTTTTGACAGTGTGTGTTGAATTCACCGGCCGGTGACATTTTGTGTGTGCATACGTGTCGATTTTTTTATATTCTTTTTAACAATAACAATAAATATTAACAATATATAATTAGCAACAATAATTTAAACAATCATAATATTAACAACAAAAAATTCTTCAAAGTATTAAAAATATTAAATTAAATTTTATAACCTCTTTTTATTTTTGTTTATATTAATTGACATTTAACATAAACAAAATTCAAAAAAATAATTTGTATTTATTTATGTATAAATTTTTAGGTGGATTACAATAATTAAAGTAATAAGGAAAAAATGGTTTCCTTAATAAAAGTCAAGGGTCTTCAAATGTCTTCCCAAAAACAGGAGACACTTTTAAAATTGACAGTTTTATCATTAGCTGCTGTTTTATGTAAGTGTTTCATGAAAAAAAAAAAAAAAAAAAAATTNAAAAAAAAATTTAATAATGTAAATAATAATTAACATAAATATATTTCAGCATTTGCAACAAGATTATTTTCAGTATTACGTTATGAAAGTGTAATACATGAATTTGATCCATACTTTAATTATAGAACAACAAAATTTTTAACTGAACAAGGTTTTTATAATTTTCATAATTGGTTTGATGATAGAGTATGGTATCCACTTGGACGTATTATTGGTGGTACAATATATCCTGGTTTAATGATAACATCAGCAACATTATACAGTTTATTACAAACATTAAATATTCCAATAGACATACGTAATGTTTGTGTTTTTTTAGCACCATTATTTTCAAGTTTTACAACAATTGTAACATATTTATTAACAAAAGAACTTAAAGATTCAGCATCTGGTTTATTTGCTGCATCAATGATATCAATTGTACCTGGTTATATATCACGTTCAGTTGCTGGTTCATATGACAATGAAGGAATTGCAATTTTTTGTATGTTATTTACATATTATATGTGGATTAAAGCTGTTAAAAGTGGTACAATATTATGGTCAACATGTGCTGCACTTGCATATTTTTATATGGTATCATCATGGGGTGGTTATGTATTTTTAATTAATTTAATACCACTTCATGTTTTAACATTAATGGTTACCGGTAGATTTTCACATAGAATATATATTGCATATAGTATATTATATTGTATTGGTACAGCATTATCAATGCAAATATCATTTGTTGGTTTTCAACCAGTACAAAGTTCAGAACATATGTTGGCATTTGGTGTATTTGGATTATGTCAAATTCATAGTATTGTTGATTATTTACGTAGTAAATTAACACAAAATGATTTTGATATATTATTTAAAGCACTTGTTATTATTATGTTAACATTATCTGGTATTATTGGTTGTATATTAACAATAACTGGTAAAATATCACCATGGACTGGACGTTTTTATTCATTACTTGATCCATCATATGCTAAAAATCATATACCAATAATAGCATCTGTATCAGAACATCAACCAACATCATGGAGTTCATTTTATTTTGATTTACAAATATTAGTATTTTTATTTCCTGTTGGTTTATATATTTGTTTTTCAAAATTAACTGATTCAAATATATTTTTAATTTTATATGGTGTTACAAGTTTATATTTTGCTGGTGTTATGGTACGTTTAATGCTTGTACTAGCACCAGTTATGTGTATACTTGGTGGTATTGGTGTATCATCATTGCTACTAATATATATGAAACAAATTAGTAATCATAATAACATTAATAACAAATCAATTGATAAAAAAAGTTTACGTAAATTTGATAATAATTATGTTATGAAAAATGAATTTGCAATGTTATTTGTTGCAATAATGTGTATATTATTTTTTTCATATACATTACATTGTACATGGGTTACTGCTGAGGCATATAGTTCACCAAGTATTGTATTATCAGCAAGATCACCAGATGGTGGACGTATGATATTTGATGATTTTAGAGAAGCATATTATTGGCTACGTATGAATACACCTGAAGATTCAAAAATAATGTCATGGTGGGATTATGGTTATCAAATTACTGAAATGGCTAATAGAACAATACTTGTTGATAATAATACATGGAATAATACACATATATCACGTGTTGGACAAGCTATGGCTAGTTCAGAAGATAAAGCATATGAAATAATGCGTGAATTAGATGTTAATTATGTGCTGGTTATATTTGGTGGTCTTACTGGTTATTCATCTGATGATATTAATAAATTTTTATGGATGGTTAGAATTGGTGGTAGTACTGAAGAAGGAAAAACAATTACTGAATATGATTATTATAATCCATCTGGTGAATTTAGAGTTGATAAAGATGGATCATCAACTTTATTAAATTGTCTTATGTATAAATTATGTTATTATAAATTTGGACAAGTTTTTACTGAAGGAGGTTAATTGATAATTATTTTATTCATATTTTAATCATGTATAATTTTATTAAAATTAATTTATTTATTTGTTTTTTTTAGGAAAACCATCTGGTTATGATCGTGTTAGAAATATGGAAATTGGACATAAAGATTTTGAATTGGATACTCTTGAAGAAGCCTATACAACTGAACACTGGCTTGTCAGAATTTACAAAGTTAAAGATTTAAAAAATCGAGGAAATTAAGAGAGATTTTTAATATTTATAATCTCAACTGGTGAATATTATTTTGACCAAGTACATTTCTAAATTTTTTTTTACAAACATTACTCAGTCATAATTATTCACTATTTACTACTTAATCAATTCCTTAATTCAATGGTAGTACAAAGTACTAAATAACATTGCAATTATAATAATAATAATATTTTTTATCATAAAAATAAAAAAAAAAAATTTAATTACTTTTTTTGATGACGCACAATTGAAACGTGATTAATTAATGTGTTCGATTTAACTGATAAAATGGAGAATTTAATTTAAAAAAAAAAAAAACAAAACAATATTAATAATAATGATAATATGAATACGTATTTTGATTTTATATTTTTGAAAATATGATTTTTCTTGTAAAAAAAAAAAAAAAGAAAATAATAAAAATAAATATTAATATAAAAAATTAAAAAAAAAAAAAAAACAATGATAGGTAATGATGATTAAGCATAGTCAATAACATTGTGATAAAAAATATGAGTATTTAATACAAATGTTTTTTTTTTTTCTTTATATCGATATACATACAAAATAACGGTAATTAAATTATAAATATTAATAAAATCAATCCCATTCGCCAATAAACATAGCACGTGATGTTGGTGGTATAACGCCTCTTGTTGGTATTGGTAGTCTTCCATAAATATGATTGTATGGTGAATCTATTCTATCATCAGAATCTAAAAATTTAAAAACCCAAAAATTAGAAAAAATAATAATTAATCTATTGACATTAACACGTAACACAGTAAATTGTTTTGAAACTTAAAAAAAAAAGCCAATAAAATGAATAAGTTTAAAATAAAAATAATAAATTTTTATGAACAATAACATACTCCAGCAAATAAATTTAAAATAATAATTATAAATAATTAAAAAAAAGCCATAATAATATTTTTAAATTAATTAATAATTTACTAAATTGATTACATAATTAATAGCTAATTAAATAAGCTATAGAAATGTGTGTTACGTGTTATCAAATATCAATAAATAAAAAAATAATTTACCAAGTCCACTTTCAAATGATTTAGCATGATAAATAATTGATTGTTTTTTGGGTGTTGTATGTGTACCATATATTTGTGATGATTGACTACTGTATAAACCTTGTCCACCATATGAATTTTTAATTTGTCCATATGATGGATGTATTTTTAATGCTTGACTGGTACCATTACCATTTTTAGCCATTTTAACAAAATTTGGTACACGTGCACGAAGACCACAATAATATGGATCATCATATTTTTTACTATCATTTTTTTTATTTACTTTTTTATCATTAACTGATAATACTTTTGGTCGTATATTATTTGTTACATAATCATCATCAATATCATCATAATCAGGCTTTGGAATAATATCATGATCATATATATTTTCTCTTGGTGGTAATTTTGGTGGTTTTTCACCTCGACGATGATAATAACTTGTTGATTGTCCATATATTTGTTCTTGTCTCATATCTTGTCTTACTAATTCACGTAATTCACTTGGTCCAGATGATGATGATACACCAGCAATACTGTATGGATCCTCATCAGGTATTGGAATTCTTGGTCGGTTTTTAATATCAACTGGTCTTTGTAATGCTAAAACTATTGATTTAACAAAATAAATAATAAATATTAGCTTTAAAAAAAAATTATTAATAATAATTTTTATATATTTTAAAGAATTTTATGTTACCTGGTGGTAATTTTGATTTAAGCATATCTAAACCAACAACATTAACAATAAGTACCCATACTGGACATTGTAATAAATCAGCTTCAGTACGTACAAATACTGTTGCACTTAAACATTGTTTTTCCAATCTTTTTCTATCTGGATATGCACGTCTTGTTTCTCTTGATAAATTTGTTTGATATTTATTCATATCAAATAATTTACCTGGTTTTTCATGTTCTAAAGAACCTTGTGAATTTTTTAATATTTCATTACCAACAGCATTATCTTCATTATGAGTTGTTTTAATATAAACATTACTTTTACAAAGTCTTTTTATTAATATATTTCCTTGATCATCCATTTTTATTTTAACACCTTGATTAATATGTCTTTTAGCTTCTTCTGTTTTTTGATCTCTCATTGGATTATCAAAACCACAAAGTCCTATTCTATAATTTTAAAAAAATATTATTAATTTACATTAAATTTTTTTATTAATTTTAAATTTTTATATTTACCTGAATCCATCAAAACCATCATTTGAACCATTTACTGTTAAAACTGGTGCTCTTGCATATGCTTTAGCAACTCTTCTATTTCTTTCAAAAACAATAACTTTTGCCCATATTTCATCATCAATTTGATTCCATTTATCCAATACTTCTTGTATATGATCCTGTTTAATCAACAACAAATATACATCAGTTAATAAATTAATAAACAATTTAAATAATTTTTTTTTTTACCTTGTATAGCTTGTCTAAATTATACCAGACATCCTCCTCTTCCTGTTCCTCATATTGTGCATCAGCCAAATTATCCCTTGATCGTGAAAGTATTTTTCGTCGAGACACCATGATTTTAACAAACTACAACACCTTCTATCTGCAATATAAATAAATAAATAAATAAATAAATAAATAAATAAATAATCAAATGTTTAAAACTGGTTTTTAATATCAAGTATCATCTTGTTCACATGATATTTATTTTTTTAATTTTTTTCATATATTTATTATTATTTTATATGAATTTTTTTTTTGCAAGAAACAGGAATACTATCAGTGAGGGTGTGGAAATTCCAGTCTTGGTAAATCTTTGAGGTATATAAAAAAAAAAAATGAAAATAATATAAATAATTATACATGATGTTTTACTAAAAATAGATTATGACGATTGTCAACGAGATGTTGGTGAGTGTGTGGTCTTCAGGGGTTATTAGCCCCATACCAAGATCCTGGTCATTCTGATACATTTTTATACACAGAAATAACACAAGGTCGTTGTTTTTTTTTTAAATTTAATTTACATACAAGCTTTTTGTTTTATAATTATTTATTCTTTTTCATTTTTTATTTATTTACTTGTTTTAAAATAACAAAAATCTAGCCCGGATGTTGATGAGATCCTGGTTAATAATTAGGTGAGATTTTTAAAAATATTATATCGATTGAAAGGTGTCTCTCTCTATTTTTTTCATAAAACAAATATAAAAATAATGATAATATTATATTATGCCCTTGGCGGGGAAACTTGAAAGTCCATTTGGTAACTTGCATACCGATCCACATTAAAATCATTGTCATTATATTTTTATATAATTAAAAAAAAAAAAAAACTATATATGTATATTTATATATATATTTTGTATTTTAAATTGTGAAATCATGGATATCAATTTCATGTCTTCATCATAAACATATTATCACTAAGATGTAATTATTTATTGAGAGAAATTTTTCGAAACTAGTCATTCGAAAATTTTAATAAAAAAAAAAAATTAGAGAAAACAAAAAAATAAAGAATTGATAATGATGAAAAAGGAAAAAAAAAATTCTAAACTTTCGCTTTAATATGTCTAATAATACATAAATTCAAAAAATAATTTAAAAATATAAACAATAATTTGAAAAAAACAAAAAATTTTTCTTAGTAAATATTTAAATTAGAAAATAATGGAAAAATAATGTACTTTTTTTTGATAAAAAATAATGAAAAATTTAATATTTTAAATAAATATATTTGTATTAAAAAAAAAAAAAAATAACATTGTTTGTTATATTAAATGTTGAGACTTGCACCTAAAATCCGTCGACTTTCACTCGTAATAAAATGCGAAGGCCTGGTGTTGGAAGTAAAATAACTATATATACACAAGAGTAGTAATGGAGAGACTGTTGAGAGTTTCCTTGGGCAATTGCTGCGCAACATAATCCATACACATATACAAATATAAATAAATAAATAAATAATAATAACAACAGCACGTGTATATATATAGTTATACATAAAAGCAGCTGGTTAAGATGAAAATAAATAAAAAAAAAATTAAATAATAAAATACTGGAGGAGAAAAATATATACATATAAATACGAGAAATTCATACAAATTTATATTAGAATAAAATGCAATGAATAAAGTGAATAAAGTGAATAAAATATATATAAAAGTCAAATAGTTGAGAGAAATATTACTATACTTCATTGCTCGATTATTTCGCTGTAGAAAATATCAACGCATATATTTTTTAACACACAGACAAATGTATAGATGTATATTTATATTTATTCTCTTTAAAAGAAAATTATACCTTGATGGGATAACGTAACACTCCTTGTCTGTATTTATTATTATCATCATTGTTATTTAATTTCGTGTAGAAAAAAAAAAAAGAGAAAGATTGAAATTTATATAAAGAAATTAATAGTAAAGCGGAAAATATGTTATTAAAATTTGTATATTATATTTAGAGTTATGTATTTATTCATTTTTTTATATATGAGAAATTTGTTTGGTTAATTAGTATATTGTTTATTTATATTTTAAACAATTGACTTTTTTTTTTTTTTGGAGAAATGAATTTTTGTTTTTTTCGAAATTTTATATTGTTAATTGGATTTATTTAGTTAATAATTATTTGATATTATTTATTGATAATTTAATTGTAAAATTTGTAATTGACCTAATTTGTTTATAATTTTGTTAAATTTATATTTTAAACAAAGTAAATTGTTTATTTCAAAAAATATGTATTTATATATTTTTTTTATTTTTTGCAAATTTTTTATGGTTGATTGATTAATAATTATTTGTTATTATTTATCAATAATTAATATGAATATTTGATAATTTAATTCATCAACTATGAAAATTTATTATTTATTAATAATTAATTTATTTATTTACAACAAAGGTATTTATTTAAAAAAGAAAAAATTATTTATATATAAATTTTTTCTTTTTAGAAATTATCATTGTTGTTTAAATAATAAACAATTAATTGTTATTATTAATTTACAAAATTCAATAGTTTAACTAACAAATTATTCAAATATATTATTTATTAATGATTTATTTATCAATTTACAACAAAATTATCCATTCAAAAGAGAAAAACTGTAAATTTTTTTTTTTTTTACTTTTTGCCAATTTTTATTACAATTATTTAAATAATTAATATTTATTTATTATCATTTAGCAATNTTTTTTGAAGTTAAGGTCGATTCTATTACAATTCCAAGCTCGACAAACTTGTATTGTATATCAAGGGTCATGAGCGAAGGCGGACGTGGGCGAAGTTGTAAAACAAAAGTACCGTTATATTCGTCGCCTGTGGCTCTCTTCGATTCTCTTAAATATGTAAGTTTTTATATACATACATCTATTCATACATGACAAAAAAATTAAAAAACAATTTTTTTTTTAAATTACCGATATTATTCAATGGTACGAGCTATAGCCATCTTGATATTTATGATAAAAAAAAAAGCAATCTCATTTTAATAACACTCAATAAATTATTGAAAAATTTTTTTTAAAATCAATTAAAAATGTAGATCATATTCAGGTATTTTGTATTATAAACACAATTCATTAATATTAATTATTTGCACTATTATTTATATGAAAAAAAAATTATTTATATATTTTCTATATCAAATTTAAATTTATTAGAAATTTATTTCAGTGTGATTTAAATTGCAGATATATGTATTTTGACCTAATTTATTTACAAAACGATTAATGAAAAATTAAATTAAACTTATTTTCTTGTTTTTTAAATTTATTATTTTTTTTTCATTATTTGAATAAGCAAAATAAAGTACAGTATCGATGATCGTTGGTGCATGAAAGTCTGACTTTCTAGGCTTAACATAACGATCGAAATAAAAAAATTAAAAAAAATTTCACATTGGTCACGCCCGGGTGTTGCTCTACTGTCTTTCATTTGTATAAAATATTTCAAATAGATATATTGCACTAGTTACAATCTCTCAAATGAAAAAAAAAAAACCAAAAATTTGCTAAATCGAAATGAAAATAATCCACAAAAAACTGGATAGAAAATTAATTTCGAAATTCGAAATATTTCGAAATTAAAAAAAAAATAGAATTTTCATTAAAACAATAAACAATAATATAAATTAAATTTTATTAATAAAATAGAAAAAAGATATTAAATTACTTATTTATTTTATTTTTATTAGCGAAATTGTTTTTTTTTTATTTTTTTTATTTTATGGAGCAACGAGATTGAGAGTATTGCATTCTACACGAAAGAAAATAAAGAGGCCAGAATGTTACTATTCACGTAAATACATTGAGAGATTTTTTTTTTTTTTAATTTTTTATCTACCGTTTTTATATTTATTTGTGTTGAGTATATATGTGAGGCCTTACGCCTTGCATAATTAGGCCTTAGAAAAGGAATTACTGGTTGCTACACTTTTCCTTTGCACACCTCTTTCCTCTCCTCGATTAAATTCAACTCACTCTTCACTCGAGTTCCTTGAATTCTTGCCTACTTAACTCAATTTTTTTTTTTTTTTTTTATATTCTTCCTTTTTATTTTTACCTGTACTAAAACCTGTATTATTTCGTTTTTTATTTATTTTTTTTTTCAAATTATTTGACACATTTTCTTTTTTGTCTTCATTAGGTTAATTGAATTATTTATTTTCGTTTTTTTTTTTTCATTTATAACAAATAAGTATATTGTTAACAATTTAATATTTTTTTTTGCTCATTTTTTTTTGTAATTATGAATGCTCCGAATAGCAGACGAAAGCCGGACAAGTAAAATATATATTTAAGATAAAAATAATATTTATAAATTTGTTTCGGATTTGTGATTTTAACTTTCCAATGAATTGATTTTTTTATTTTATTCAATATGTTAATTTTTCTTGTATTGTGACCTTTTCAAAGTGAAAATATCAGCTGAAGCAAAAATAAAAAAAAAAAGTAGAAAAGATGATGTGCAAGAGTTGATGGTTTTTCACTAAAAAAAAAAATATATTTATTTAATTTAAATATTTAAAAAAAAAAAAAATATAAGCCACAATAAATATTAAATAATTTTTTTTTTCATAATAAAAAATGCACATGCTTGTAATAATTTTTAAAAAGTTGAAAAAAATTTATATTCATTTTTTTTTTTTGTATTCTGCAACGGGATTATGACTTTAAATATTTTTTTTTATTTCAATTTTATAAATATCATTTTACTTTTTTTAAGAATTCATATTTAATTATTTTTTTTTAGTGCAAAATTTTCTATATTTTACAGTATGTGTCTCAATTATGAGATTTATTCGCACAAAAAAAAAAAATAAAAAAAAAATTATATAAATGATAGTGTGTGAAAGACTCTCGCCTGCAGAACTCCTGGAGTGATGAGTCTGATTGAGACAATCGATCAAAGACAATAGTATACCTTGATCCAACAATTTAAACTATATAAATATACATTTTTTATTTTCTATATACATGTTTTAGTCCGTTATTTAAAAACACTTTGTGAGTCAATCGAGATGAATTTCGTGACGTTGAATTTTTCAATGTGTCAATGCCGATAGACCTCGTGTTTTCAAGTCGACAGGTATATATTAAACAAGCTCCACCAAGTTGTAATGTTGATGGCGCCAGTATTAAACTTAAATTAAAACAAAAAAAAAAATATCTATATCAAAGAATTTATAAATTTAACAATGAAAATAAAATTTCAAAAAAAAATACTAACAGTATACGCCCTGAAAATTTCCGTATATTTGCACGCGTCTAACGGTCTTTTGTACCCTTCAAATATAATAAAATTACTCTATTATTTTTTGCATATATTTTTTATTTTTATATACATTGTATATTCCCAGGCTTCTTCAAAGTGCAAGCATGTTAATTTATCAAGTTTATATTAATATATACACTGAGTTAATTTAATTACTATTTCATTTAAATAATTATTCAATCATTTTTTTAAATTTAATTACTAAACAAGTATATTTAAAATAATTATTATTGAATATATAATTGGTTAATATATTTACAAGATAAATGATTGAATGATTGATTTTTAATTCAAGTGATGCGAGTGAGTTTGAATATGCTATATAGCTTTTAATAAATTCCCCCACTTTTGATATTTGAAAATTCACTTTTTATAAAATTATATTACAAAAGTGACTGGAATTTCCTAGACCATGTCATTACAAGACAGTGCTCCACTCTGCAAACACCAGAGTAACTATAAGTAATCCTTTCTTTTGAACATTCTACATATATATTATATATCAAGTATTATACAACGTTGTATATATTCATCATCACCACCACCACCACCACCAACATCATCACCACCACCATAATTCTCTTTCTCTTAGTTCATTTTTTTTTTATTTTTTTTGATATTTTTTCATTTACCCCTGCCAAGTTTACCATTTCTGCGACTATTTTCTGCACCTAACACTCTTTCTACCACGTTGAAGAAATCACAAAGTCTCTTCCTTCTTTTCTTCCTACTCCTACTACTCCTTCACCTTTTTCTTTATACAATATTCACAAGTTTTTTATCCCTCCTCCAAATACACACAGTCTTTTTATTCTTATTATTATCATCATCATCATCATCCTTCTTCTTCTCTATCACCATCACCGAGGAAAAGGGCACCAAGACAGAATTGGATTTTGTCTGTCCACTGTTGTATCAGCAGGAGCATTAGACAGGAGCCTGTCTTGCTCAGGAACAATTGCCAACATCAACAATTTA
>MKYW01000037.1:506216-524824 GCA_015776835.1 Aphidius ervi
TTTTATTTTTAAAATAATAATTTATAAATTACAAATTAATTTTAATATATTTTTATTTAATTTTCTTGTTTTTTACTTGAAATTTTATTTTTATCCCAGGGTAAAGAGATAAATATATATCAATATATCAAAAAAAAAAAAAAGAAAAAATTCTAAAATACTGGCAAATGTCCAATCGTGTAATGCCGTTGCATGTGGGCAACATTAATACGTCTATATATAAGTACAAACATTTTTAGAAATTGTTTTTTTCTCTTTACATATGTATATATATATATTATATTTTATTTTTTTAAATTAACTTTTTATTTTCTTCATTCGAGGCTACTTGCCTAGAGCCCATAATAGTTACAAATCCACTTCATCCATACGGTCCATGTTGTGGTGAGAATGGATCCGCAAGCATCATCATCAGCTATAATAATTTTATTCAATAAAAATAATATTCAATAAAACGTGTAATAACAATTTATTTTTTAAAATAATAAACATTCTTTGAGCATTAAAAAAATGCATATGAAAAAAAAAACAAAAAACAAAATTTACAAAATAAAATAAATATTACAGTGAATAATCAGTGTGTTTCAATAATAAATATAAATAATTTATTTAAATAATTATTTATGTGTAATAATCATTAATTTAATATTACAGTGTTTAAAAAAAAAATTTTTTTTTTTAGTTTAAAATAATTTTATTATCTTCAAATTACAATTAAATAGGATAAAAAAGTAAATTTTTTCTTTTTACAAAATTATGTAATAAAAATTAATTTTTTGATTATTTTTTTTTTATTTATAATTTACTTTAATGTGAATATTAAATAACAATTATTAAAAAAAAAAGTATTATACAAGTTTTGGTTGATTAAATTGAGGAAATAAATTATGTGGTGAAATGTTTTTCTAATTTTCTATATAAATTTGTCATTTATCTAAAAATAGATCATCAAAAACTAACAAAATTCAATTGCTTTTATTTTAAATTAGATTAAAAAAATAAAATAAAAGTGACAGTTATTTTTAATTTATAATTCAAGTGTTTAATTATAAATAATTAATTTAAAAATAAAAAAAAACAAAATGAATCATTCGTTTGGTTCATCAACTGGGGATACCCTGTGCCCCCTTGGTTTTCATCCCCAAGTAAGATGGCCAACAAGGTGCAAAAGATGCTACAGGTAAATTGTTTTTAATTCAAAAAAAAAAATAATATATTTATTTAAATTTATAGTGTGTAGAGAGAGTTTGTGATACAGGTGTTAAAAATAGTATATTAAATGAGACCAGCAAGTTATAATGTTAAGCTGTAAAAAAGAAACAAAACCAATTATCAAAATTTTATTTAAAAAAATTGAAGCTTGCTTGTGTCATTTATTATTTAGCATTAGATATTTTTTTTTTATTTTTTTTTTTTGAAATGTATATCGTAATATGATTACTCGGAATTGCTCAACAGCAGCATAATCAATGATTCTCCAGAGATTACAAGGATCATTCAGGAAAAAGATCAGGTGGACTCAAATCAGACTTTGCATCATCAACACCATCACTGTTCAAATGGGAATCATCACCATCATCATCAAACAGGTTGATATATATTTATAAATAAATAATTACAGAAAATATATAGAAAGAAAAAAAAGTAAATTTAATTTTGAATTTTAAAAACATCAAGATCAAGTGAGAGTCCAGAGAAAAAAAGAACATGGGCTTCAACATCAAATTTAACAAAGGATGATCCAACTGTTGATAAATATCGTAATGATAATAATAATTTAATAAATAATGAATGGAGTAATTCAGCAGTTGATGTTACAACTTGTAATAATGATGTATCTTCTAAAATAAAAACAAGACCAAAAAGTTATGTTGATACTAAAAATGATTCATCATCATATCAATCAACATTTAGACGTCATTCAATTGATGATGCTGCAATATGTAAAAATCAAATAGCTAATAATAATGATGATTCATCAATTGATAGACCACCAAAATTAAAAATACGTCAAGTTATTGATAATACATCAAATTCAAATGATAATAATGTTGAATTTATTGTTCAGGTACTGTTATAATTATTATTATTAATTATTGCTATTAATTATTTATATATTTATATATTAATTTTTTTTTTTTTAAATAGTTTTTATAATGATATAGTATATTTATAAAAATTATTTTTATTTTTTTTTAAAGAAATTTTTTCAACTAAAATTTATTCTTTTTTTTTTTTATAATTTTTTTTATGGAATTTTTTATTAATTTCATTAATTTATTTGTTTATTTATTTATATATTTATTAATTAATTAATTTTTAAATTAATTTATTATTTGTTTTATATGTCTAATAGTTTTTTTTGTTTTTAAATTTTTTTTAGGTAAGAAAATCAAAAGATGAAACAACAAAATCAAGTGGTAAAAATGAAATTGATAAATTAAAAGAACAACTAAATGACATGAAGGCAAGATGTGAAAGGGTTGAACGTGAAAAAAGTGAAATTTTATTTCGAAGATTGGAAACTATGGATACAGTGTCCTCGAAAACAGCAAAAACAACTGAAATGACAAGACTTCAAAAATCCCTAAAAGAATTACAATCTAAAAATGAAGGTATTTATTATTTTTTTTTTTTACATTTATAATTATTAATAATTTATTTTTTTAAAAAATCATATTTAAAGCTTAATTAAAATCTATTTCTTATTTTTATTGTTCTTGTTTTTTTGGTAAATTGTTTAACACTGTTTCTTGAATATTTGTAAAAATATTTGGAACTTGAAAATTGAATAATTTTCTACAAGTTCTTATTCCATCTGCTACACGTGGACATACCAAATATCCACAACATTCTTTGCTTTTTGCACACTATATTTAATAAAAATTAAAAATTAAAAATAAATAAAAAATTAATTAATACATTATATTTTTTTAATTTTATAATTACCTCTTCATTTAATTCACGACATTGAGGAGACAACGATAATGCATCAACATTAACAATTAAAATAACAAAAATTGATAAACAAATTAATAAATAAATCCTTGACATAATTATTTTATTATTTTAAACAAAAATTAATTATTAAATTTTCACATAAACTCGCGAGTTTTATCAATTAGATTTTAATTGCCTTAAAGCTCTTAATTTATATACAAAATTTTTTACCAGTTCAATTGTCAATTAACGTATGAATAAATATTTAATTTTAATTTTTTTAATGCTTATTATTAATATTTAAACTTCAAAGGATATTTAAAACAATAATTTTTTAAAATATATATTAGTTGAAAAAAATTAATTATAATTACAAATTTACTTGGTCAAATAACTTTTTTTATTTTTAATATATGCACCCATAAGTTATTAGTTCAATTGGAATTTTGATATTTAAAATTATCTCAACAAAAAAAAAAATAAACATATTGATTAAATATTTAAAATATAAATTAAACATTTGATTATGTAAGAGATAAATGTGATAACTGTGCTTATCGCATACAGTAATTAATATTAATTTAAAATTAAAATATCAACTTGAACTTATATTATTGAAAAAATAAATAAATATTTGTAATAATTTTGTAAGTAATATATTTATGAATTTATAATGATTATTTGACAGCCTTGAATGAAGAAAAAGTAAAATATATGACAAGAATAAAAAACCTTGAAAAAGAAAATGTAACGAGAAATATAAGTGGTAAAAATGAACGAGAAAGGACAATTTGTGAGGATCTCAAGTCGAAGCTCAAGGCTGCTGAGACACTTTGTGAAAATCTTATGGATGAAAATGAAGAAATGAAAAGAGAAATGAGAGATTTAGAAGAAGAAATTTATGAAATGCAAGATACATTTAGGCAAGTAATTAATTATAAACAAATAATTAAAATATAACAAATAATTTACAATATTTTTATTATTTAAAAAAAAATATAGAGAAGAACAAGCAGATGAATATACAAATTTACGTAAAAATTTAGATCAGTCAAATAAAAATTGTCGTATATTGTCATTTAAATTACGTAAAATTGAAAGAAGAGCTGATCAATTAGAAAATGAAAAAACTGATTTAGAAAGTAAATATAATGAGGTAATAATAATTATTTTTGAAATATATTATTTATTAAAAATATTTGTGTTTATAATTTTGTTTTTTTTTTGTAAAATAGATATTGAGAATTCAAGATGTATTACGAAAAATGTCACGTGATTTAAAAACACGAGGATTAACTAAAAATTCAGAATTTACAACAAAATTACAATTAAAAAAAATGCTTGAAGAAGTAGAAAAAGAACTTGGTAAATATGCATTAAAATAATAAATTAAATAATTTGTTGTTTAATGTTTTATTTAAATTGTAATAGGGGATGCATTTAGTGGTTTGGCAAATGTAATAAATGTAGAGATGGAAATGTCGGGGTCAAAAGGACAAGATATCAGTGTTAAATACGATAAACTTTGTAAAGAACATGAGCTATTGCAACACAAGTTTGACAATGCAATGAAAGAATTAAATGACAAAGCAACAATAAAATCATCTGATACAAATAAACATGAATTACAATTACGTGAGTTTAATTTTGAAGCTTAAAAAAAAAAAAACATTTAAATACAATATTGTCATTTTAAATGTATAATGTAATTTTTAATTTTTGTTTTTAGTTAAAAAAAAATTAAATGACATAACAATTGCACGTGATAATGAAAAAAAAAGCAGTGAAATTGAAAAAAAAAAATTACACGATGATAATGAAAGTTTAAAGTCAAAACTGTTGTCATTATCAGCTGAAAAATTAAAAGTTTATAATGAAGTTTTACAATTAAAAAAAGATTTAGATAACGCAAAATTATCGGAAAAAAATAATTCAAAATATGAACAAATAATAAATGATTTAAAAAAAGAATTAAACAATGAACATGATAAAGTTAAAAAGCTTAATGATGAGCTGTTAATAATAAATGAACGTGAAAATAAATTAATGAAAACTTATTCGACAATTGAACAGTCAAAATTAATATTTGAAAATGATTTAAAACGTGCTAAAGAAGAACTTGATAATACAAAATCAACAATGACAAGTAAAATAACAAAATTAACAAATGAAATTAATGAAATTAAAAAAGATAGAGATAAATATAAATGTCAATATGAGGAAGAAAAAAAATTAAAAGATAATGAAATTGCTAATTTAAATAAAAAAATTATATCATTGGAAAAAGTACATGTTGATTCAAAAATTGTTAATGAAATTAAACAAAATTATGATGAAAAAATAACAAGTAAGTCAATTAGATTAATTGAAAAAATAATTATTAAAAATATTAATTATAAGGTAGGTTTGGACGCATAAACTCGTTTTTGCTGGGAATTTTTTTAGGAAATAATTTTTTTTTAAGTTAGATAAAGAGCCGATTATATAAAAATATTTACGGGAGATGGTAAAGGGATAAATAAAGATAATGTTGGATTTTTTATATAATTTTTTACGCGATCGGTAAGGGGTAGATTGAGGTAGGTTTGGATATAAACTTGGTTTTACTGGGAATTTTTTGAGAATTAATTTTTCTTGAGTTAGATAAAGGGCCGATTATATAAAAATAATTACGAGAGGTGGTTAAGGGATAAATAAAGATAACCTTGGATTTTTTTTCATAATTTTCTACGTGATCGGTAAGGGGTAGATTGGGGTAAGTTTGGATATAAACCCGTTTTTACTGGGAATTTTTTGAGAAATAATTTTTTTTGAGTTAGATAAAGAGCCGATTATATAAAAATTTTTACGGGAGGTGGTTAAGGGATAAATAAAGACAATGTTGAATTTTTTTCATAATTTTTCACGCGATCGGTAGGGGGTAGATTGGGGTAAGTTTGGATATAAACTTGATTTTACTAGGAATTTTTTGAGAATTAATTTTTCTCTAGTTAGATAAAGGGCCGATTATATAAAAATAATTACGGGAGGTGGTTGAAAAATGAATAAAGATAATGTTGGATTTTTTTTATAATTTTCTACGCGATCGGTAGAGGGTAGATTGGGGTAAGTTTGGATATAAACTCGTTTTTACTGGGAATTTTTTGAGAAATAATTTTTTTTGAGTTAGATAAAGGATCGATTATATAAAAATAATTACGAGAGGTGGTTAAGGGATAAATAAAGATCATCTTGGATTTTTTTCATAATTTTCTACGTGATCGGTAAGGGGTAGATTGGGGTAAGTTTGGATATAAACTACGTTTTACTGGGAATTTTTTGAGAAATAATTTTTTTTGAGTCAAATAAAGAGCCAATTATATGAAAATAATTACAGGAGAAGGTTAAGGGATAAATGAGGATAATGGGAAAAAAAATGATTTCTTAAAAAATTCCATAATATCAGCTTCTTGTGAGAATAAAAAAAAAAAAAAAAAAAATTTGTATCACGCCTGAATAAATGTCGCATGTGTATCTCATTTTTAGTTTATTTATTCTCAACATCAACAACAACTCTCTAGTAATATAAATAAATTAATATTAAAATTTATTTTTTTCTATTGTTTAATGTAAATAATAATTTATTTAATTTATCTATTAATAATAAATGTTTATTTTTACGGAGGTGGGATAGGCGCGAAGCGCCCCACCATAGTATTGCTTTCTGTACACTTTTTAAGAAGACCACTCATAGTTTCCATAATAATTAAGATAGACTGTTCATATTAGGCTCAAATGAAAGATTTTAGCAAAAGCCACAGCCTCTGATAAAAATAAAATTGTTGAGATGAATAATAAAACTATAAATTACAAAAGAAAATTTTAAAAAATTTTAAAAAAATATTCAAAGGGAAATATTAAGAAAACTAAGCAAAAATCATGGATGCGAAAATTTGACAGAATAAAGTACGAAACGAAATTGATATTTTTAAAGGTAGTTTTCATTTTTATTTGTTGAATTCATTTATTTATTCAACAAAAACCAATATCTGTTTTTTTTAGAAATTACATAACTTTTTCAAAAATCATCTTACATGTTTTTTTTTAGTTTTAATGGATTATACATGCCAAAATCTACAACCAAGGCTATACTCGGAATTTTTTCAACAATTAGTTTACTTATAATCAGCAATTGTTTATAAAAAAAACCCGAGTAAGTGCTTTATACAATGAAATAAACCACAAAAGAGTTATTTCTTGAGCATTTTTAACCATGTAACTTGTAGAAAATGTTTCAATGAATTTTTTGACGATAGTACGAGCTCTTTTAATTGATTAGTTAATTAATAAATAAAGATTTAAACAATTACGATAGTCGTTATTTAATAATTTTTTTAAAAGTTGTCGAAATTCAGCGGCAGATAGCAGCACGAAATTTTAGTGATTTTCTTATAATTCCTTAATGTTCCCTATACAAAAGCATATGAGTGTAAAAACTGAATGACAGATGGAGACACTGTTTAATGACAATAAAAGCATTATCTTTTTTATCATCAATGATTGTAAGGTTAAGAATTTAATTATTTAATTTTATACATATTGTGAATAATATTGGACCAAAAATGATGTACCCAAACGTGCCATCCCACCGGAGTTTTGGAAATTTTCAATTTCCAATTGGTAAAAGACTAAAGGTCGTCCGTTAATGCATTTTTTTTTTTTTTATTTTATTTAAATATATTTTAACATTTAAAAAAATAATTTTTTTATTTTATCTGATTATTGGAGTATAAAGCAATCTTTTAATAAAAAAATAAAAAAAAAAAAAATTTCCATATTATTTTTTAATACTTATCATAAAAATAAAAAATTGTTAAATAATAAAATTTACATTCCAGTTCTCAATGACGAGCTAATGAAAGGTCAGGAACTTTTTGACAACCTTCATAAAAAACACGCAGCCCTCCAGGATGTTAAAAGAAAAATCGAAAATGAGAACAAAGTATTAAACATGTACGTCATGCACAAAAAAAAAATACCAAAAATATATAATTTATTTTGTTTAAATATCAATTAAATTAATTACAGAAAAGTTGAAGCATTAAAAAAACAATTGGACACAACATCAGAGAGTCTGTCATCAGTAATAATTGAACAAAAAACATGTGAATCTGATTGGAAAAAGGAAAAACAAAATTTAGAAAATATGATTAAAGAAAAAGACAGATTAAAAAGTAACATACAGCTTGAAGATTCACGGGATGAAGTCACTCGATTGACCAAAGAAATTGAGTCCTTGAAAATTCAGCTTGATGACGTCAAAAAAATTGTAAGTATAAAAAAAATTCCAACAGCTCATAATACTATTGACACATGGTTTTTTTATTTTTTTTTGAATCATAATTTATGATTCATTGTATGAAAATTTAATAAAAAAGAAAATTAATTATTATTTTTTTCTATTAACTTCCTACACATGAAGAATGATGATTTGTCAAGTAAATTAAATGACTACAATTCAGTTACAAAAATTCAACGTAATTTAACAGCTGATACAACAGCACTTGATAATGAATTACGTAAAAATAAATTAATGCTTGCTGATGCTATAAAATTACGTAAAACAGATTTAGCTGAATGTAAAATGCGTTATGAAAATCGTATAAGAGCAATTAATGATGAAATACAATCAGTACAAAATCAGCTACTACGTTATAAACGTGAAAGAGATACATATAAACACATGTTAGAAGGTGCACAAAAAACAATTGGTAATTTAAAATCAACAACAAGACAAAGAAAAAAATCAACAAATTCAATTGGTAAATCAGATGATGATGAAGAATCAAATGGTACAAATGTATCAACACTTGAAACACAAATAAGTATTATGGAAGATGAATTATCAGAGTGTCGTCTTGAATCATCAAAACTTAAAACAGAATATGTATCAGAAAAATCTGGATGGCAAATTAAATTATCAGAAATGCAATCAAGAATAAATGAGGTAATAAAAATTATTTTTTAAATTTATTTATTTTAATTGTTTATGTTTATTTATTTATTTAAATTATTTATTTTACATTTATTTTTTTTTATTATTTGTTTGTTTGTTTGTTTGTTTGTTTGTTTATTTGGTTGTTTGTTTGTTTTATTATTTAATATTTTTTATTCTACATTTAATGATGATTAATAAAAAAGACGGAAATGTTTTTTATTCTATTTTTTTTTTTTTTTTGGTGATTCCGTTAGATTATAGACTTTAAACAGTCAATGAAAATGAGGTCATTATTTCATAAATCTAGTTCTTGATGATTCAGTTACATAACTGTTTTTGATTCTCAAAAAAAAAAATAAAATATAAATAATAAACTATGAAAATTATATATCGTTGTTTAAATTAAGTGTCAAAAAATAATTTATTTAAAAAAAATATAAGAATATTATTTAAATTGATTTATTAAATATTGTTGACAAAGTGAATATAGTTTATTTGGATCAACAAAATAAATTCCAGGTCAAAGATCCGTTAATTAATTTAAATTCAACTTGGTATTAACGTCATTTTGTATGCAAGGATGGCCCTATTTATATTTATTTATTTAGTTTTATTTTTTCCATTTGACAGTATAGAAACAAATATATGTTGTTCTAGTTTTAATTCACAGGCAATCAAAATAATCACAATATTATTTTTAATATTTTTAAAATATCCTTCCTTATATAAAAAAGACAAACATCATCGGTCTTCTCTCACTTACTCTCATATGAATTTCTTTCTGTTTGCCTTTTTCTATTATTTTTTTATTTATTCGTTAGCAACAAAAAAACAAAAAAAAAAAAAGAGTGAGTGAGACATAGTTTGTTTTTTTGTTGCTAACGAAATAAATCAAATAAACAAAGAGTGATCTTCGAAGGATTAAATCGGTAACATATACGAGCGCTTGATAGACCGCGCGACACATAAAATGTTTATTGTTTATTATTGTTATAAACAAATGCATCAGTAGAAATCCACAAAAAATATATTTTACTTCTTCAAAATGTCCTTTATTTAATGGATTTTTCAGAAATACTGTGCAACAAATATTTATTGTAAAAAAAATTGTTTTAACTTTTAAAAAATTTTAACTTCATAATTTTCTACTGGTCTTTTTATTTTCAATATTTTTTTTTTACAATAAATATTTGTTGCACAGTATTTCTGAAATATCAATTAAATAAAGGACATTTTGAAAAAATAAAATATATTTTTTTGTGGTTTTCTACTGATGCATTTTTTTATAACAATAATAAACAATAAACATTTTAGAAATTATGAATACAGGCGCACCAATGTGCTCGTTGTTTAAAAAAAATCGCGTGAGTTTTATCAATGACCTACATAAAAACATTCGATCAACAAATGATTAGTTATTTTCATCAAATCAGAAAGACATCCGATCGTTCGATCATTCGATAAATATTTTTCAAACTATCAACAAGTAAAAAAAATAAATAAAAAAAAATACTGACAGTATAAAAAATATTCCTCAAACATGAAGAACAAAATATTATTAATATTTTTCATGTTAAAATTAAATTTAACAATAGCAATTCAAGTAAAAGAATATTGCAAATCATTACCAAGTGATTTTGTTTATTGTGTTAATTCTGGTAGCATAACATCTGTCAATAGAAATGGATCACCTGGTAAAACTCTTCATATAAATGATCCAACAATTGTAAAAATTAATTTGAATGTATTTAAATATCTGCCAATTGAAACTTTAATTCTTGATTTATCAAATCAAAAAATTAACATGGAAGGAATGTCATGGGATGCCTTGGATTCAATAACACGTTTGGATAATATAAAAAATATTTATATAAATACTGGATCCATTGAATTTAAATCAGGATCTTTCAATACACTGTCATCATCAATAATTGATTTAAGCCTTGCAATTGATTTGCCAAATAGTAATATCAAAGAAGCACTAGCCGATCTTAAAAATTTAAAATATTTAAAAATAACAAAAACAAATTTTGGACGTATTAATAAAAACACATTATATAATAAAAATAATAGTATTCATACATTAACGTTTGAAAATAATAATATAACGTCAATTGATGAATATTCATTTGTCTCATTTGAAAGATTAAAAACACTTGAATTTATTGGACAGCCATTGATGAATTTTAAAGCTGGTACTTTTGATGGTCTTGATGAGTTAAATATTTTAACAATTTCATGGGCTAAACAATTGACAATTATTGAAAAAAATGTCTTTAATGGATTGCCAAAAATTAAAATTATAGAAATTAATAATTGTAATATAAACATGATTAAATTAGGTGCATTTAATAGTAAAACAATGATTCATCTTTCGTTACGTAATAACAAATTGAAAAATATAAAAATTGGATTATTTGATAGTGTTTTATCATTGGAGTCATTAAATCTTCGTTCAAATAATTTAACGTATATACCTAAAGCGATATTTAATTGTCTTAACAAACTTACTACACTGGATTTGTCAGATAATCAAATTGAAAAAATTGATTATGGTGCTTTTGATGGATTGAGATTGACATGGCTTGATTTAGCAAATAATAAACTGACTGTGTTTGATGGTGGAGCATTTCATGGTGTTACTATTGATCAAATTAATTTATCAAATAATAATATCACATTTGTACCGGAATTTATTTTTTCTAATACGAAAATTAATTCACTTTATATTTCAAATTGTATTATTGCCAATAAAACGAGAAAAGAGTTGGGTCTTTTGTCGTCAGCAAAAATTATATTAACAGACGAGTAAAAAAAAAGAAGAAATATTTTTTTTTGATGTCAAGATTTATCAGGCTATTATAGACATTTTCATTAATGTTATTAAAAAATTGATGAATTTTTTATTTATTTATATAATGATGAACGAAAACAATTAAAAGATTGTAAATTATTATTTTTAAAATATTTTTAAATGATTTATTTTGATATTTATTTGAAAAATTAATTAGCACGTATTGTAATCAACAATTAAACTGAAAAAATATTATGAAATTATAGATAAAAATTTCAACAAACAATTGGGTCATTCATCAACAACATCAATATTATTATCTGTTGGAAAAAAAAAAATTTGAAATTGAAATTTTTTAATATTTTATTGTCAAAAGAATTTTTAAAATATCAAAATAAATTGGCAAATTAATAAATAAATTTAAAAATTATATTTTTCATTTTATTTTATCCTTAAAAATTATTTTAAAAAACAAGTTTATTTATTTATACTTTACATTGTTTTTTTTTTAGATTAAAGAATTTAATTATAATATTACTTGAATGCTTTTAATTATATGTAATTAAAAAATAATATTAAAATAAAAATATAGCTTTAAATGAAATAATTGATGTATAAATTAATGATATTATTAATTTTTAATTAAAGTTGGAAGAGGAACGTATACTTGCAAGTGGAAGAACAAAAATACCTGGTATTAGATCAAGAATTGAATTGGCCTGGCAAAAGGAGAGAGATGAACAACAAAGATTATTGCAAGAAACTGCAACATTAGCTCGAGATCTTCGTCAGACACTCTACGAGGTATTTTTTTTTAATAGAATATTATTTATTTTTTTATTTATTAAACAATAAATTCATTGGATATATATATATAATAAAAGAACAATCAAGCTATTGAAAAATATATAAAAAATTTCAATTAAAGACCCACCCAGTTTACGACTTTTACATTGAACTTTTAACAGTGTATATATATTTTTTTTTGTATGAAAATAAAGTATAAAAGATTGTTCTTTTTTCTAAATATTCTGATGAGAGGTTTAGTGTGTGTATTTATTTATCGGATCTTACGTTTATTTCGTTAAAGGTCGAGAGGGAACGTGACAAGGAGCGTCTCGAAAATAAAAGACGTCATGAACAATTGAAGAAGATCTATGACGAAGAAAAAGATGAAAATAACAAAAAATTAGAAGAGGTAAATTACATTTTTCTAATAATTCAAATATTTTTTATAAAAGGTATAAATAATATTTTTTTTCTTCAAATTAAACT
Organism: Aphidius ervi; assembly: GCA_015776835.1. NCBI lineage: Eukaryota > Metazoa > Arthropoda > Insecta > Hymenoptera > Braconidae > Aphidius > Aphidius ervi. The sequence goes on from MKYW01000037.1 coordinate 519,203, forward strand.
TTAAACTGTCATCAAAAAGTCATTAGATATTTTTTTTTTTATTTTTTTTATTTTACATGATAATAATAAAGTCATACTATTTTTAATTTACATGAATTTTTTACTGACCTAATTAATGAGAAAAAAAAAAACAAAAATAAAAATCAAAATCTATGTTGAATATAAATAAATTAAATATTTGCTAAATAGTCATTGGAATGTCAGTCAATGAAAAGAAAAAAAAAAAAAAAACTAAAATTTGAACAGTAAAGTTTTAAAATAATTGATAAAGCACATATATTAAAATTAAAAAAATATTTTTGTCTCATATTTAAAAAGTAACAACTGATAAATAATATTTTAATAAACAAAATAAAATTAAAATACTTAATTTATTTACTTTTTTTTTAATTAACAATAAACAATGTTTACTTGTTTAATTTTTTTCTATTTTATATTAATTATTTTTATTCATTAATATACTCCAATAATTGACTCAATTAAATTATTTCTAAGTCAAAAAAAAATACCAAAACAATTCCATCATTTTGAAGATGTCAATTTTAAAATAATCAATATTTTTTTTTTTCCATTATGTTATTATGAAATAGCTTCAATGTGATCTTCTTGAACTTCGTGATGCACATGCAAAATTACGTACAAGTAATGAAAAATTGAGACGTGAAAAAGATCGTCATGAACGTGAACGTGAAGAATTAAAAGAGATAATATCAAATAAACGTCGTATAGAACAAAATGAAACTAAAAATATGAATATATTACTTCGTAAAGTTGATGATTTAATGAAACATTATCCAGAACTAACACGACATCATGATAATAATAATAAAATACCTGATAATTATACTCCAACACCACCAAGAAGAACAAAAGGACCAAAATCAAGAGAATCATCACCAATGCATGATGAATCATTAAGAGGATCAACAAATAATTTAAGTGGTAAAAATGAAAAACTTGAATATACAATTGCAAAATTAATTGAAGTTGCAAATGAACTTCGAGAGTCCAAAAAAATCATAAATATTCATGATAATAATGCAAGTTCATCAAGAAAAAAGTTTGGTAAACGGTGAGTAATAAAAAAAAAAAAAAATATACTTGATGAAATATATTTTAAATAATTTTTTTTATTTTTTTAATTCATTATCTAGATCAACATCAATTGATAATGACAGTGGTAAAGGATCAACATCATCATCAATTAATTCAAAAGCAAATCTACATAGAAAAAGTTTATCATTAGAACAAACATGTGGAAAAAATGATCAAACAATATGGGGAACAGATAGTAATATATCAAGTATACAATCACTTAATTCAGATGTTGATCCACGTTATTACAGTATGCAGAGAGATTCAAGTGTTGACAGGTAAATAAATAAAAAATAATTAAAAATCAATGATAACATTATGAGTCATTAGAATAGGATGATTAATTTGTTGGCTTTTTGAAATAAATAAATAAATTGTTAAGCTAATCCAAGATCATCATGCGTGATAAAAGTAAATTGAAAAAAAAAATAAAATAAATTTTGAAATGTAATATTTATTTATTTATAATAATTATTGAGATATTTTAAATAGTCATTTAGCTATTATGTTTAATATTTAAAAATATTTTTGCTATTTTAATAATCATGAATTTTCATTGAAAAATAACAAATGTTTTTTTATACCAATACACGAAACATGATGTTTTTTTATTTTCATAATTATTCAGCATTATCGAATACCCCTAAAATCACTACAACCAAAATTACTCCAAAAAAAGAAAAAAAAATAAATACAAATTAGAGATAACAAAATTTGATAATTAAATTACATTTTTTTTCCATCATTATATTTAATTTTTATTATATTTATTCATCAATAATTGATAATATAATTTTTTCATTAAAAATTAATGAATTTCTTTGTCTTAAATTACAGCCGATTGTCAAATAATTCAACAAAAAGTGAAATGTTACAACGTGATAAAAAACACAATAAAAATATAATAAAAAAATTAACAACAAAATTAAAAAAATCATCAAGTGTTGATGATCCAAATAGTTCATATGAATTTTCTGGTTCTGAAGCAAGTATGGACGAGCAAAAACATGAAAAGAAAAATTTCAAAAAAAAATTAACAAGTATATTTAATTTTGGATCAAAGAGCAATGGGTAAAGTATAAATCTATATTATATAATTAATAAATTTAAAATATTCAAATCACGTATTATTATTGAATAGTACATGAATAATTTAAATATTCAAAAATATATATTGGCTAATAAATAATAATATTTTGTTTTTCTATTATTTGTTAATACAGGCTTGACAAAAAATTACAAGACAATAGTAGACCGTCATCAAGAATGTCAAATGTGTCAAAAAATTAATATTATTATTCATCAATCATCATGGATTTTATTATTACATAAAATATTATATATATTGTGTAAGTTTTATTGTATCGAGGACATTTGAAATTATTTGTATCAACCTAGTCAATGCCAGATTATATTTATTTTAGCATTTATTTCTTTGTTTTTTTCCTTCCTTCCTTTCTCCCATATACCTATATTCTCAAATTATAATATAAAATATGTTTAGATTAAAAAATATATAGTGTGAAACTAAATAAATATCATGCCACACCTATCAATTGATTGATGGAGTTATTTATTTCATTTTTTATCTAACCAAATGCGATAATTTTAACCTTGTCGATTGATAAATTATTATGTTGTTTTTTTTATGCTCAAAAAGAATTTTTATTTTGAAAATTTAATAGTTTTTATTTTTTTTAAATTAGAAATTAAATAAAAACATTAGAAATAAGAAGAAAATTAATTTTTTAAAAATGTTTCTTTTTGTAATTTTCATTTTGATTTATATTTTAATTAACCAATGATAAATTAAATTTTTTTTTTTTTTTTTTTCTTTTAGCAAGTTAATTATTGTGACTTTTTCTTCTGGCACATTTGATATATTAACTTCCGTTTTGTACGATAGCCATCACGTCTTTTGATGAATTCATGTTTTTTTTTTATTTTTATTTTTACAAAAGTAGGTCAAGTGAGATTTAACAACATATACAAACCAATCACACTTGCAACTATCTCTATATTTTTTAAAAATTAATCAAACACCTGTTTTTTATTATAAACAATTTAAATTATTAAAAATATTATTTAAAAATTTATTTAACAATAAAAGAAAAATCAATGTTTTTTTTGTAATTAAAAAAAATTTTTAATTTTAATATTTCTTTTATTATTTATTAATTAATTAATAAATAAATAATAAAAAGATAAAAATTATCTTAATAAACAATGAAATTTACTACAAATATTTTACTATATAATTTTAATTTTATATTATTTATTTAATTGTTATTAATAAATTAAATTGAAATTTGAAAATATATTTTTTTTTTTACTATTTATTTTTGATTATCCATAAATTTTTATTTAAATATTATAATTTTTTATTTTTTCAACAAGTATAAGGTCTTTCATCTGACCTTGTACCTTTCAAATGATCAAGGTAATTTTCGCTTGTTGTTAATTCAAACGTTAAATCTTCAACCTGAATTTTATTAAATTTTTTTTTCTTAATAAAATAATATATTATCTCAATTGTTATTGATAAGCAGCCAATTAAAATTCCACAAATGAGAATTAAAAACATTCCTTGTGTATCATCAAGCTGTAATTTTCTGTCTTCTGTTGGTAATTTTCGTGTCTTCCAACTATCAGATATCTGTAAAAAAAAAAAAGCAAAAAAATCATAAAATAACATATATTCGCCTCGATAATTATTTAAATTTACTATATCTATATAATTTTCATAAATAAAAAATAAACAATACACTCCCAAACTCATTGACAATGATAATTTTAAATTTAAAAAAAAAAACAAAAAAACTAACTGGAAGTCTTTGTCCTTCAGCTGTTCTTTGAATATCCCACTCGATATCTTTAATTATTTTCTGAGTAAGACCAGATTGTCGTGCACGTATAATAATTTTATTAATTGGTTCAGTATAAATTGAATTTTTTTGCAATACAAATGTAACACCAAAATTAATAAAACAATTTTTACTAATATGCATTGATGATCTCATTGTTTTTGAGCTATAAAAAAAAATATATAAAAACCTTAAATTTAAATTCATCAATTAAAAATATTTTTACACAAATAAATAATTACTTTGGTGGAAATTTATTTTGTGCAATATATTCAAGTGTTAATTTAGATCCTAAAAATGCATATGGCCAAAAAAATGCTTTACTTGTATTTTTAATACCGTCATTAATATTTGAAACATAATTAATTGATTCAAGTAGTCTAACACCAATTGGATCAGTCATGTTTGTATAATTAAACCAACTTTCCCAACCATCATGATCTAAATTAAAAAAAAAACAATATTAATTATATATATATATATATTTTGTAATTATTATTTATAGCTCAACTCAATGTTCCAATTGTGTATTTTTCATTAAGCAATTTTTCAGCAGTATCAATTGGTGCTGGAAATGTTGGTACTGTTATGAAAGCCATTATTGATCCAGTGTAGCAAGATGTTATTATAATTGTAAATATCCAATAAAATCCTGTGTGTAATAAAACCAATAATTAAAAAAAATATTATAATATGAAAATATAATATAAATTAATTACCAATTAAAAATGATGTTGCATTTTTAGCAATTCCATTATTTAATAATGGATTTTTAATGACAAAACAATTTGTAAATGTACTAAAAACATACCAAAACATATGAAGTAATATATTTGGTTTTAATATTAATTCAATAAATTTATAACTTGTATTTATTGTTAGTATAATTATTGCTAATAAATAAATTATTGATACAAATATCCAAACTGATGGATCAAATGGACCAAGTACAGCTTGATATTTTGGTAATGCTGTTGATGATTTTGATATAAATGTAGCACAATCTTCCATATAATTAAATGATGTATCATAATTATTTGTTATATTTATTGTTTTATAAATACCACCAGTTGCTATTATTGAATTTTCATTTTTAATATCAGTTAATGATGCATAAATTGGACTGTTTGAAAATAAATAAATTAATAATTTAAAATATTTATGAGGTAATTATATTTGTTTAAAAAATAATAACCTATCAGAAGCAATTGGATCACGAAATTCAGCTGTAAAATTTAATATTTTACTGAGTAGCTTGATCAATCTAATATCAATGCCATCCCAATCAATAATGTCACGGTTAATAATATTTCTAAAATTGAAAAATAATAATCAATAAATCATGGAATTATTATTATTGGGTATATTATATATTTACTTTTTTATTGTGTATGGTGGTTTATGTGCTACTGATACAATCAATCTGTGACCTTTAAAACCTTGATTTAATTTTTCTGGATAGTAATTAATATTAATATCTGTTGGATGATCTTTGATCCAGGAAGTTAACAGGACTGGCTCACTTGCACCACTACCATCAGTGTAAAGATGATGGGTATATAATAAATATGATCCAGCCTAAAAAAATAACATTTATTATTAATTAATTAGCTTTGTTTTTTTATCAACAATAAATTTATTATTTTTTTTTTTTTTTTATATT
>MKYW01000037.1:524878-540082 GCA_015776835.1 Aphidius ervi
AAAAAAAAAAAAAGAAAACCCTTTAACAATAAAAAAAAATAAACTCACCTCAGTTCGTCGACTCATGCTATGTGTTATAATCAACAAATTAGTATAAAACCTTGACGAATGACTTCTCAAATAATCCTTTACTATCCAAGGTGTTGATTCAGTGATAATTAAAATTTTATTAATTGTTTCTTTACCAATAACCTTATCAATATCATAAACATCATTTAAAAATATCAAATAATTATAGCATTTATCAGCCACAACGTAATTATTATCTTTCCTTGTTAAATTAATTTTTTTTTGTACATATGATACTCTCGGTTGTGCATCAAACAATTTATTAATTGTATCAATTTTTTCATTTAAATATGTCTCATCATACAGCACAACTAGCACACAACCATCAAAATAATTATTAATTATTTTTTCAGTTAATTTTGATAAACTTTTTATACGTTTTGATAATGACCCGTGTTTTTTTGATGAATCTTTTGTAATCCATTGTAATGTCACTGTTGGTATCAATATTATTATTAACAACAAATTCATTTTATAATTAACAAACATCTTTTTGTTGGTTAAAAAAAAATAACTGAAAATATTTACAGCCAACTTCTTTTATAACCATCGGGTTTTGTCATCATCATTATATCATCAACATTGAAAAATTATTTTTTCATATTTATTTGAAATATTCAAATACTAATCATCTCTTTCAAACAACTCGTAAATATTTCAAATATATATTCGATCAACTAATCAAAAAAAAAGCTCACTGCTTTATCGACAGTTGATCAAATCAACGTATTTTCTAAACCATTTTTTTGATACTTTTTTTTTCTTTTGTTTATTTTTTTTTTTGTGACATACTGTATTACTGTATAACAAATATTGTTGTTTATATTTTTGTATGATATATCAATAAATAATGCCATCAAATAGTGAAACTATTAGTAAAAAATTATTTTTTCTAATAAAGCCATTAAAATTTTATATGGGAATTGAATTTCAAAGAAAAGAATATTGTTATTGGTGTAATAAAATAGAGGTTAGTTAATTAATAATTATAATCTATCAATTTATTGTTATTATTGTTTATTTATATTTTTTTATTATAGGAACATGGTGGTATTGTTTATGACACAATTGATGAAAATACAATAAATTTAACAAAAAATAATAAATCAAATAAAAATGATGATAATTATTCATGGCATGATTGTCAATTTATTGATGATTGTATTAAAAATGGTGCTTTAGTTAATATTAAAAATTATCGGTAAATATTAATAGATTAATTTGTTAATAATTATTTGCTATTTGTAAATGTATTTTGTTGATTTTAGATTAACAAAAAGGTCTGATGTAGAAAAAAACAATCAGAATAAATCAGCAGCTTTAACATCATCATCATCATCATCATCACCACCAAGAAAAAAATATAAATCATCAAAAGACAGTTCAGATTTGACAGATACAAAATTAAAAATGAATACAGCTGTTCAACTTGAATCCATTGGTTTACCAGATAAAAACAAATCAAAAGATGAAGAAGATAAGAAAATAATAACATCAACAAATGATAATGAAACAAATCAATTAAATTTATCAGCTAATAAAACAAAAGGTATTAAAGTTGTTGATATGGAAACTCTTATAGATGGTACATTCAAATTATTAAAAACTCCTGATGATAAAACAAAAAATACGAAAAATTCAGCAAATAAAAAATGTGTAAATGATACAAATAGTACCAGTGATAAATCTTTAAAACAAAAAATTGATAATAAACCAGTTAAAGAGTCATTAAATAGCGAAAATCAATCTGAATTATTGATAGATAATTTATCACTAACTGATGACAGTTCAAATGATTCTAATCCTCTAAAAAAATTGTCAAATAAAATTTCAAGTTCAAGATTAACAAGTGTAGAAAATAAAAATTATAAAAAGATAAATACAAATGAATTTGGTGAACGAAGGGTACTTGGACATAGAGTACGTGAAGTACCAATGGCAACATCATCAGATGATGAAGAAAATATTGAGGAAACTAATTCGTCATTTAAAAAAAATAATAAGTCAAATTTAAAACAAGAAATTTTATTAAATTACAATCATAATAAATCTGTTATTGTTATTTCTTCTGATGATGATGATGATAAAGATGATGAAGAATCATCATCATCTTCAATAAATAAGCCACATAAAAAATGTCATTTTAACACAGTTTTTGCTGACATTGAAAGAAAACCTAAATAATTTTTAAAAAAATATATAATTTATTAAATAAATCATTAGTGATAAATTATTTTTCAATTAAAAATAATCAAATACTATATTTTTCATATCAATTTTTTTATTTTTTTAAATAAATTATAATAAAAAATTTATTTTTCGATTGTTTTCTTTTGTTTTTTTTTTTCCAATTAAATAATTAATTAACAAGCTTAATAATAATTTAATTTTTTTTTTTTTAAATTTTCAATGATTAATTTAAATAAAAATTCAAGCTAAATTAATATAATTTTCATAATAATTATATTAAAAAAAGGAAAAAAAAAAAAAATAATTAAACTTGAATAATAATATTTAAATCTGAATTAAGTTTTTGTGCAACAATATGAAATTTAACAAATGAATAACGTGAATTATGAAGACCATCATTGTCACTTATTTTAACAGTTGTTGACCAAATAAAATAATAATTATCTTGTCCATTATTGACACTATAAAATTCATCAAAACTATAAAATGGTTTAGCCATTGTTAAACATCCACTTAATCTATCAACTGAAAATAATTTAGTTTTTTTATTTTTTGAATAATCATCTAAATATCCTTTTTTATAAAAAACTTGATTTGATGGATCAAGATCAAATACAATATGTTGATCATCATTTCTATCAATAATATCTGGATCATAAGCAATTATTTTAGCAATACATTTGCCATTATTAATCATTGATGATTCATCATCATCATAAAGTGTATCATTTTCATCAAGCTCAATAATTTGATTTAAACTTGTTTCATATATTGGTGGTTCATTTATATTTTCAATATTAACAACAACTTTTGTCATGTCATAACGATCATCAACTCTTCCAACAACAGTTAAATGATATTTTTTTTTTCTCTCATAATCAAGCTTACAATTAACACGTATTCTACCATTTTTCATATCAATTTTAAAACAATTATCAGCATTACCATTTGTAATACTATATGATATTTTATTTTTCATAAAATAATTATTCATTTTTAATTTTACTGTTAATACAAGTGTCAATATTTGTCGATCTTCTGGTATTGTTGTATTATAATAATTTTTTTCAAATTCTACTGGTATTTTTATCAAACTCTTCAGCAATGATTGGCTTATTATTGACGTCTTATATTTTGTTTTCATTGAATAATCCATTGATGCTGAAAAAATATCACATTAAAATACAAAAAAAAATAAATAATTGACAAGGCTTTTTTTTAGTTATTAAAACAATTTTTAATTTGACAAAAAAAAAAAAAAAGTTAAACAGCCACATTTACAGTATTTTATTTATATAATAATGTTTAAATAATATCAAAAAATAAATAATTATCCAAATATAAATTTGAAAAAATTATTAGCTTGTGCATTATTTGGTAATGGACAATTATAAATTTGACATAAAAATGATATTGATATTTTAGATTGAACAAATATTGTTGTTTTTTTAGAATTTGCTTTAGCATCTTTATCATATGCATTTATATAAAATGATTGATTGATGTATGAGTTATTAAAATTATCAATTTTACCAATGTAAAACCAAAAATAATATAAACAATAATTTTTAAATGGATTAACTAATTTTAAACAACCACTTTTCTTATCAATTTTTAAATACCAAAGATCTGCAATATTTTGATTTTTAAAACACTGAAATTTATTAAAATAATTTTTTCCAATAATATCAATTGTATAAACAATATGTTGATTGTCATATTTATTTTTAATATCTGGATCAAATGCTTTTATATTTCTAATACAATATTCACCTTGATTAAGCATCGAAATTTCTTCATCATTAAATTTATCAATATCATTTTCGGTAAAATTTATTGGAACTACATAATTTATTACAGGTGCCTCATCAATATTAATTATATTAATTGAAACAATAATTATATTTTTAGTATTATTAATTGTATTAGCAATTATAAGCTTATAAATATTTTTTTTTTCATAATCAAGAATATTATTTAATCGTAATTCACCATTTTTTATATTTATTTTAAAATTATTATCATCATTACCATTTTTAATAATATATGTTGTATTAATATTTGTTTTGTTTATTAATTTTTTTAATATTATTGTATTTATTTTTGTATTTTCAGCAATTTTTAGGTTTATTATTGAATTATTAGTTTTTATCAATGTTGATTTGTCATTTGTTGGTGTTGATACATCATTTTCCAATGCTAAAAAAAAATATTTATTTATTTTTTTTAATTAAACACTTTAAAATAGGTTAACTTGTTTTATTTTTTTTTTTTTATTTTAATCACAATAATTTAATAATAATAATAATAATTGTAAAATAATTATAAAAAGTTTGAATTATTTTTTTTAGATTTTTTTTTTTTCTATTTCATGCATTTGTAAAAAAAAATTTAATACTTACATAATACTTGAGTAAACAATAGTGTAAATAATATAAAATAATATTTAAATTGTTGCTTCATTTTTTTAGTAATAAATTAATTGCACTTTATTTGTAAATTTATTTATTAATTAATCAAAAAACTTTTGATATTATTAGTATTTTTATGTATCATTAAAACATGAACGTTTTCGTTTCTTTTTATTTTAGCAAATAATATTTTGTGTGAAAATGTTGGAAGAAAATGTCTGAATTTTTTTTTTTTTTTTTCTTTAGGTAGGTATTTTGTCACACTGGGGATGAAAAGTGACCATGAGACTGACCATGGGAGGCTGGATCCATTAGAGACATTCCTATGGTCCTTTGCACCTGTACTATATAATGAAAATAATTTTTAGAAAATAAAAATTCCAAGTAATCTTAAAGAAAATGCTTGAAAAAAAAAAATATTAACATTCGAATTTTATTTTTGTATATTTTTATTTAATAATTATTGAAAATTAAAATTTAAATTCATTATCTTTTTTATTTTTTATAATAATTTACATAATTTTTTTTTTTTTTTAAATAATTATTTTCTCTTTTATTTATTTATTTAAAATATTATTAATATAAATTTTTAATTACCCAAATAACAATCAGAGTTTCAGACAAATAAAAAAATTAAAATAAAATTAATTTTTTATCATTGTTATATATTATTAAATAGTGCGTACGATAATTATTTTTATAATTAATAAATTGATGAAAACATATCAATTATTCGTTGAAACCATGTTTTTTTTTCAACATCAATATCATTTGGTGGACAACCATAAACATGACATAAAAATTTCCACGTTAGTTTTGTTTCTAAAATTAAAGTTGTATTTTTATAATCACCAATAGCATTATTATCAATTGCATTAACAATAACATCTGAAGAAATATAATAATCAGCAGGTTGACCAAGTGTTAAAAATTCCAAAACATGAAATGCACATTTTTCAAAAAATGGATTTTTTAATTTTAAACAACCATCATGTAAATTCCAAAAATAATTATCATAATAATTGGCATTATTAAAACATTTTTTTGAATTTTTAATTCCAATAATATCGTCAATTTTTGTTCCATTAATTTCATAAACAATATGTTGTTCATCATTTTCATTTATAATATCTGGATCATGAGCAATTATTTTTCTAAAACAATATGTTCCATTACGTATTGCTGCCATGTCATTTACATTTATATTTTCAACATCTTTTGTATTTAAAATTAATGGAGTTACATCATTAAATACAGGTGCTTCATTAACATCACCAATTTTAACATACAATGTTATATTTACATGATGTCTATCATCATCATCATCATCACCAGAAATTATTATAAAATGATTTCGTTTTGCTTCAAAATCAGGGCTTGCTGATATTTTTATTATTCCAGTTTTATTATCAATTGTAAATATACCAGCATCATTACCATTTTTAATTGAATATGTTAAATTTTTATCAGCTGTATTTGTAATACTTGTTGTTATTGTTGTATTTATTTTTATATTTTCACTTATTTTAATGAAATCAGAATTACTATCTAATTTAACAGTATATAATTTTGTTTGATTATTATTATTTTCTTCTTCTTTATTATTGTCCTTTTTTATAATAATTGATAATAATTGAATATTTGTTTCCTCAATTTTGTTAACTGTAGCTGAAACATTTGAAAAAAAAAAAAAAAAAAACAAATAAATAAATAAATAGAAAAGCAAAAGAGTTAACATGATAAATTTTCTTATTTATATTATTATTTAATTAAAATTTTGTTTATTTTCTATATATTTTTGTATTATATAATTATTTAAAATTTTAATTTAATAAATAATTAACCAAATAATGATTTAAAAAAATTCGTTATTCCTGATTCTTTTGGTGGACAATCCCAAATTTTACAATAAAATGACATTGATATTTTACCATAAATAGTTTTTTTAGTTTTTTTATAATTATAATATGCATTTTTATCATATGCATTAACAATAACAGTTGGAATAATAAAACCATTATTTTTTTCAATTCTACTATTCCATAAATCATAAACACATTTATTTGGAAATGGATTATTAAATGTAACACAACCATTTAATGGATCAACATTAAACATAAATTCTTCTGGTAATATTTTTTTACCACTATAACAATTATATTCTCTATAATAATATTTTTGATATTCTGGTATTTCAATTGAATAAATTATATTTTGTTTATCAAATTTATTTTTAATATCTGGATCATGGGCTTTTATTGTTCTAATACAATATTTACCATCACGTATCATTGACAATACTGTATCATTAAATTGATCAATATTATTATCATTAATAATTATTGGAACTATTTCATCAATTATTGGTGCTTCATCAATATCACGTATATCAATAATTATTTTTGTACTTAAATTTACATTATTATTTGATGCTTCAATTGTTAAATTATAATTATTTATTAATTCATAATTTAAATTATTATTAACTATTAATTCACCTGTTTTATTATTAATTTTAAAACTATTATTTTCATTACCATTTTTAATTGTGTACGTTAAATTGCTTAATGAGCTATGATTGTTGTTCATCATAATTATTGTTGTGTTTACTTTTATTGTTTCAGGAATTGATTGATTATAAATTTCTTTTGAAAATTTGTATTGTGGTGTTGTGGTATCTGTTATATTATTTAATTCATCTTGATTTAATGGTGAGTCTTGTGACAATGCTAGAAAATTAATTTAAAAAATTATTATTTCGAAATTTATTGGTGTATTATTTACAATTAATTATATATTTTTACTTACAAAATACACTGCTACAAGATAAAATAAATATGAAAAAATATAAATTATAAATAATTTGTTTTTTCATTTTGTTGGAAATATAAAAATCACTTTTATACACTGATTTTATTGAAACTTTGATTTTTTTTTTAATTTTAAAAAAGATTTGATGTTTTCAGATTGAAGGTTCAATGTTCTATGAGGTTTTGAAAATAATAATTCGTGGGATTTAAGAAAACAGGTGAAACCAGTATCTCGAGGGAAAAAAAAAAATATCTAGAAATTTATTCTTGGAAAATAGTCAGGTAGAAAATTCGAAAATATATCACAAAAGCAGACCCACATTTAAAGATAAGAGATTAAAAAAAATAAATAAATAAAAAACGTACAACTTTGACGACAAGGGTTTTTTATTTATTGAGGATTTTAATTTATCTTTTAAAATATGTAAAAGCTTCTAGCCTTTTGATAGAAATTTCGATAAAATTCGAAATAAATTATGAAATAAATATAAAATTTATCTTTTTAAATATAAAAATTTATTTTTTCTTCTCAAAATGCTTTCTGACAATTAAATTTGATTGAAAAACTAGTAAATTGTTTTTTTTTTTTTTTTTTAATTAATCATTCAAGCCATCATAAAGCTTATTAAATTAATTTTAAAATCAAAATTACAGAGTAATCAAAAAATAATACCAAATTGCTGCAAAAAAAAAATCTGTAAATTATTACTATATCGAAATTTAATTTTGAAAAATTAATTTCTTCTTGTAATAAATAATTATCATTGTCATCGATTAGTTTTAATTTAAATAAACAAATATCACGTGATCAAATGTTGCTAACTTTTTTTTTTGCGACAGTTTACATAAAAATTAACCTGAAAATTTTCATCAGATTTCATGAAAATCGCCAAGTTAATTTATGTTTTTGTGTGCGCATTTTTGTGTTTATACTTTATATATGTTTATAAATTTTTTGACATTTATTTTCTCAGCAATTTGATGACATAAAAATATCAAATGAATAAAAATAATCATGGAGAACAATAATTTGTTCACTATTGATGGTAAAAAATTACTTTTTTATATTGATGAACAAGTTGACAGAGAAAATTACAAACGTCTTGATACATTAATTGAGGTTAGTTCATCTGTTGCTTTACATAAATATTTTACATTTATAATATTATTATTTTTTAACATTTATTATTATAAATAATTAATGATTAATTAAACATGAATTTTTAAAAATTTTAGAAAAATGGTGGTATCAATCAAAATGTTTGTAGTCCAGAAACAATAAATTTAATTACTATAAAAAATAATAATAATTTTGTAAACAAACGTTCAAATTATATACTGTACAATAGTCAATTAATAAATGATTCAATTGAAAAAAATTGTTTACAATCATTTGAAGATTACAGGTAAATAAATTTACTATAAAATTAATATTTTTTTTATTAAAAAAAAAAAAAAAAAACCAGTTGTAAGTTGAATTTTTATGATTAAAATTATTTTAGAATACCAGAATCTATTATTGAAAAAGATGATGATAAAAAAGAAGTACTATTGAATTATCCAAGTTTAGAAAATACAAATTTTTCTGGTTCAAAATGGTTGGAACCAATTTGTAGGTCTGAAGATGGTAAATAAATATTTATAAATTATTTAAAAATACTTGATGATAGTTGTTTAAAAAAAAAAGAATAATAAATAATCTTTGGATGTTATTAGTTATTTTAGAAAGTTATGATCTTGACGACGATGATGATGATGATGAGGGTGAAGATGAAGAGGATAACAACGTTGAAAATTTAACTACAAATCCAGTTGATCCTGAACCAGTTTTATGTGAAGAAAATAATATTGATAAAACCAGTTTAAAAAATACCGATAAATCAGCTGATTGTGTTGGTAAGCCAGTTGCTTCTACGTCACCAAAAGAAATGGCTCCAAGTGTTATTGATGTGGCATTACCTGAACATGTTGATGAGCCAGTTAATTCCACATCACCAAAACAAATAGATCCAAGTGTTATTGATGTGGCATTAACTGAACATGTTGATGAGCCAGTTAATTCCACGTCACCAAAACAAATGACTTCAAGTGTTATTGATGTAGCATTACCTGAACATGTTGATGAGCCAGTTAATTCCACATCACCAAAACAAATAGCTCCAAGTGTTATTGATGTGGCATTACCTGAACATGTTGATGAGCCAGTTGATTCTACGTCACCAAAACAAATGGCTCCAAGTGTTATTGATGTGGCATTACCTGAACATGTTGATACACAAACATCAGATGTTTCAGAGTATTTTTCATGTAAAAATTTTGAATCAAATTTATCCTTGGATGATAGAAAAGAAACACCATCAAATTCACCAATAATATCAGCTAATAAACAAATAGATACATCACCAGAAATTACTCTCGTAAGAAATCCATTTTTCAAAATGAAACGTGATAGAAATCGAAATTGTCGTCTACCTAAAGTTTCGATTAAAAAAGAAAATGATTTACCAATCAAACAAGAAATTGATGAATCAATGGACGAGGATACACAGATAGTACTGAATGAAGTTCATGAAAATATAACAGATAATGTTTTGGATGATTCACCTGGACAGGCATCAACATCTAGAGAACATTCATCACAAAATAAAAATATTAAAAACAGTAATATTGATAAAGATTTTGATGAAACAAATTTTATAATAATCACTGATGATGAGGATGATGATGATGCTACTGATATTGAAATGAGGAACAATTCTTCATCTGCTGATAATGAAAACAGGGTAAATTTTAATATTACTGATGATGATGATGATGGTGATGAACAACTTGAACAATCATTTAATTCAAATTATTTTAGTCAAAATAACACACCTAGTTTTGCAGCTGTTGTTAGAAAAAAAAAAGCTATTGTTATTAAACCAAGAATTAAATATTGTAATATATTAAATTCAAGTAGTAGTGAAGACAACTGAAAATAATTACTCCACAGAAAAATTAATGAAAATTATTTTACCAGTTTAGAAATTTTATTTTTTATATTTTTAAAATTATCTGATTTTTATTTTTCTCTTTAAAAGTAATAATTACTGCATGATTTTCTAATAACTTTTTCTTTTTTTTTTTTATCATCTTCTTTTGGTTCAGGAATATTTTTTAAAAATTGTTTTTTATTTGTTTTAAACATGTGTTCTTTTTTTTGTAAAAAAATATTATTTGCAATATTATATTTTTTTATTTGTTATTCATTTTATATCAAAAATATAAAATTTATTAAAAATTATAAAATTTATATTCAGCTATAATTCAAATATATAATTAATGTAAATTTTTAATTATTTTTCAAATTTTGTTATTAAAATTGAGGTTAAATTAATAACTGTGAATTTTTTTTTGAGTTTTAATTTTTATAAATTTTTTTTATGTCAACAGAAACATGATGAAGTTATTTCGAAAAATATTGAAACTAAAAAGTCAATATTAAAACCAAAAAGTTTAAAAAACACTGTAAATGATTCAGAAGTTCATTCAAGTAAAGAAAATAAAATGCTGGACATTAAAAGAAAAAGGTATACAAAAAAGTTTTAAAAAAATATTAAATAACTCGAAAATTAATTTGATAATTAATTTTATTTTTTTTGTAGACTTGAACGAGACTTATCACAATCCTATAATACACCAATAAATGATTATGACATAGAACGTGAATCATTGGATTTATTATCATCAGAAAAGAACTCAAAAAATAATATGAGTGATAAAAATACAACTGATGTAATAAAAAAGAGCACTAAAAATAAAAATAATGGAGAAATATTTAATGAAATGACAAGTACAACAAATTCAGTTTCATCTGTATCGATTAATAAGTCTTCTAATCTATCAAATGACAAATCAACTCGACAAGAAAACCAAGACAATATTTCAATATCAAAAGACTCTGATGATTCATTCGTATGTAACAGTCAAGATGAAGAAGAAACAACATCAAAGCGTTTGAAGAAAATAAAAAAATTGAAACGTTTGGAAAAGATGTCATCCAAAAAATCGACAGGTGCATTAAACATAGAAAAAAATACATCAAAAGCATTAGATCTATTTTCATATACTCGTGCTAATGATACCATTGATAAATCAAAAATTTTGTCGAAAAAAAAACCAGTCAAAATACGAAATGCATTTGATGATAACTTTGAAATAAATACATCAAATATTTTACAAAGAAATAATACACAATCTATCAAAGATAAAGTTACAAATAATTTACAAGATAATAATAATAA
Source organism: Aphidius ervi (assembly GCA_015776835.1). Taxonomy (NCBI): domain Eukaryota; kingdom Metazoa; phylum Arthropoda; class Insecta; order Hymenoptera; family Braconidae; genus Aphidius; species Aphidius ervi. The sequence goes on from MKYW01000037.1 coordinate 536,642, forward strand.
TAATAATAATGATACTGTTGGTGGTGCTGATGGTGCTGATGGTGCTGATGGTGCTGTTGATGATGCTGATGACTGTGGTGGTAATGATAAAGCAAATAAGCTTGTAAATAATGAAAAATTAATTGTAAAATCAACTACCAATCAATCTAATCCATTGGCAATATTATTAACATCAGAATCTGAAAAATCTGTAGATGAAAATTCAGACAAAGAAACAACACAATTAGCTCAACAAAATAGAACAAAAAAAAGAAAAAAATATCATCATGAAACATTGAATTCTCATAAACATTCAACACCAGTTAAACCACCAGTTAGAAAATTATGTAATCGAGTATGTGAAGTTGTACCAACACCACCATCATCATCAGATGATGAATTTCCAAGTACACTTAAGCGTTTTTGTGTTGATAAGGAAAATTCACCTAAAGCTAAACAATTAAAAAATAATTCAACACAAACAAAATCATCAAGAAAATATGATAAAACTAATTTAAAAACACCTAGAAGATATTCAAATGATGATGATGAAGAAGAATATCTTGATGAATTAAAAAATAGTTTTTGTCAAATTAAACGTAACAGTAAAAAAAATATATCAACAACAAAAAACCACGATAAAAATGATGATAATGATAAAGAAAAATTACCAAATAATCATACTAGTCAATTAAAAGTTGGTGAATCATCAGAAACATTATCAAATAATGATGTTAATTTAAAAAAAAAATCAAGTACTACTAGTAATAAAAATTCAATGCCAATAAAATCATCAAAAGATATTTATTTAAATAATTTAGCAAATGATTCTGATGATGAAAATGGAACAAGTAAATTACAAGCTGATAAAGAAACAGATGAAATGATTATAATATCAGATTCTGACGATGAAAAAGATAAACAAGATGAATTTCACAGTAAAAATAATAACACAGTATCGAAAAAATTAAAAATAACTGAAAAAAGAAAAGAAAATCATTTGCAATCATCGAGTAATGATAATAGTAGGAAAAAAAATATCAAAGAACATCAAAAAACATCAAATGAAGGTGATGATTTTGTTGCAGACTCTGGCAATGATACAGAATCAGATTCATCAAAATCTTCACCTTGTAAAAAACATAAAAAAAGTGTTGGTGATACTGGTTCATCATCATCATCACCACCATCATCTGATGATGAATTAGTAAATTTATCATTAGAATATCCAGCTGGTCCATCAAGAAGAAATAATAAATCATCAAACAAAGTAAAAAATAAAAAATATAAACCAACTAATTACGACAGAAGAAGTAAAAAATATCTCAAAGGAATTTACAAATCAAAAGAAGATAAAGATTTGATAATTGATCGAAAAAATGATCCATACAGGAGGTATCCAACCGAGCCTCTAGATGTAAATATTGAAGATCAACCACGTGCTTGGTTAGATGATAAAAAGAAATTATTTTTTCGTACAGACTTTGATAGAATGAATCATTCAATACCAATTGGCAAACGTCCACCATACACAGAATGGGAAGAAAATGAAATGATTAGATACATCTATGAAAAAGGTCATTTTCATCACAATCAATCGATAAATATTTGGAATCAGTTGGTTTCTACTGGTGTAAGTAATTTTATTATCATAAATAAATTATTAAATTTTATTTTTTTTCAAACATTTACAATATAAATATTTATTTTTTTCTTTTTACTTTGTCACAATTATTATTAATGAATGAAAATTTTAACAGTTTTTATAATTGTTTTTCTTTTTTTAATTTTGCATATAATTTTTTTATACTTTTTTTGGTCATAATTTGTTTAATGAAAATGTTGTTTTTTTAATTTTATTTTAACAGTGTTTATAATTTATTTGTATTTTTTTGTTTATAGTTATTTATACATCGTGGATCATATTCTTTGATGGCCCATTGGAAGAGAATGTTTGAAACACGACGTCGAATAAAAAATTCAGATTTACCAAACAGATTAATAGAAATACTGTTATATTATTTTGGTAAAAAAAAATAAATTAAATAGTTTAAATATAAAACGTAAATTATATTTTTTCATTATTTAATAAATAAAAAAAAAAAAAAAACAAACAAATTATATTTTTAAATTATACAAATAATTAAGCGTATTATTATTAAAATTATTTTTGTTTTTTTTACAATTGAGAGTGTTTTTTTATTTCAAATAAAAAAAAAAAAGTTATAATAATAACTTAAAGATATGTGATTTATTAATTAATTAAGTAGATGATAATTAATAAATTAAGTACAATTATGAATCATCTGGATGACTTTTAATGCCATTGTTAAGTAGCTCGGTTGTTGCACCATTTGTTGATAGTACAAGTTCTTTATTTATTTTAGTATTGTTGCCTTTTTTTGTACTTTTTTTTTTATAAATATAAAATAATATAACTGCTAATATAATAACAATACCAGAAGTAATTAAACAAAAGGTTGTCCAGTCATATGGCCTTGAAGTCATATTTTTACATTTATTATAAATTGTGTATGTTTCATTTGAAATTAATAATTTTGATGATGTTGTACATTTATCGCATTTTAAATTTTTTGGTATAAGTGTTATATTATGTGTATTTATCCATTCTTTAATAGCTGTACATTCACAAGCATTTAAACTCAATGGATTTCTATCAATGTCAAGTAATTTTATTGAACAAAAATGTGCCAATTCAGCTGGTGTTATTTTTATAATTTTGTTGAGTGATACATTTAGATATTCAAGATTTGGCATTGACATTGTCGTTGGAAGTTTTGTCAGCAGCTCATTTTGACTAATATCAAGATCAACAATACGTGATAATACTGAATGATTTAATGATTCATCTGTTAATTTATTTCTTCCAAGTGAGACTGTTTTCAATTCTGGATATTCAAATACATTCATTGGAAATTTTGTTATTGCATTTCTGTATAAATCAATAACTTGGATATTATTTTTTTGTGATTCAAATGCTCCACTGTCAATTTTTGTTATGAAATTATCTTGAAAACTTATATAGCTAAGATCAGTAAATTTTGCAAGTGTTTCATTTGTTAATTCTGTCACACGATTACGTGTAAAGTATAAAATCTGTAATGAAAAAAACAAAACAAAATAAGAAAATAAATAAATTATAAATTTTATTAATATATATTCATTGTTGTTTTTTATATATCAATTTTATTTTATTTTATATTTTTTCAAGTCAGCAGTCTGTGAATTGAATCAAGTGTCACAATTCAAACATCAACTTTTAATAATAATAAAATAATATTATTATTCTCAGTTACTTTATCAAATTTACGGTTTTTTTTTTTTTCTTTTTATTATTTTTATTTGTATATGAATTGTATTCAATGATATTTATGAGTCATAAAATTTTAATCTCATAAATCATAATTGAATTTCAATGAAAATTAAAATAAATAATAAGTT
>MKYW01000037.1:549036-565240 GCA_015776835.1 Aphidius ervi
TTTTTTCTTTGTTTTTTTTTTTTCTACCTGGTACAGGTGGTGTTCGTGTAATCAGCTTTCACGTTTATTTATTTTCTTTGATTTTACTATTCTTGTTAATTTTCATTTTTTCTGTTTATTTCATTCATTGATTTTGAAAAAGAAAATTATTAGTTTCTTTTTTTTTTTTATCTACAAAATAAATTGTTTTTACTTTTTTTTTTTTTTATAAATAATAGTAGCATTATTTTGTTGTTAATAAATAGAAATAATAAAAATATTTAATTTAATTTTTCACGTTAGCTCATAATTTTTATTTAATTTTCATTTATTTAGATTTTTTTTAACGAAAAAATTGACATAAAATTTAAATAATTACAGCATTATTATTATTGCTTGAAAATAATCTTTCACTTTACTTTTTTCCTTTTAAATTTTCTTTCCATTCACCTGTTTAGTTTTAAAATAATACCAAAAGATTAGCCAGAAATACTTTTATTTAACAAATTTATTTTTTATTTTTCCCACACGTGTGAGCAAATAATAATAATAATAATTGTTTTTATTATTTTTTATAGTTTATATAAAAATAAAAAAAAATTAAAAAACAATAACATCATTATTTACCAGCTAATAACAATAATATAATTTTTATTTTTTCTAATAATAATTAAATAATTAATAAATCTATTTTAAAACTTTTTTTTTTTTCTTTTCACTTACTCTCTTTTTAATAACAGACACATAATTTCGCCTAAAAATTAGAAAACAAAATTACTCATATTTACTTTAACAATTTAAAGAAGAAGAAAAAATACTTTATGAATTTTAAAAAAGAATAATAATAATATATATTTCTTTTTTCTCTTGTGGGTAATTAATATTTAATTTTTTTTTTTTTCATATATTTATTTTGAGTTTATTTATTTAACTCTTTCGAATACCTTGGACATATGACATGGGAACATACCGACCATTATAGGTAATGATACTGGCATGTCTTGAGCACAAATGTACACACATATATATATTTTTATAAATAAAAAAAAAAAAGTATATAAAGTTTTATACTTATGAGGACAAAACGGGTATAATAAGTGTGGGTAATACTTGGACAATCTCACGTCATTTGAAATATAACGGTTTGGTACTAATCGTTTCATGGAATATAATTTATTTTTATTTGATTATTGTTAATCAATAAATTACATTAATTTATTATTTAAAAGTAAACTTTGATTGTTTTATTTTTTTTTTTTTTTATAATTGATATTGTAAATAATTGACGAAATAATTTTGATGTATTTTTAAATTTCAAAATTGTAGAAAAATAATTTTTTCGATTGTTTTATAATATTTCAAATTGGTAGTTTAATTTTTTTTAATTTAAGGAATTTGTTTATCTAAGTGTCAAATAAATTTTAAAATTATTTAACGATTATTTATTTAAAAAATAATATAGGAAATTGTCTATTTAGGTTTTTCGATTTCGAAACGGTTGAAGTTAGTTTTTGAAATTTTACCAATTGATTATTTTTAAATAGCAGAAATTTATATTGACAATAATATTCCTTAAAGTTTATGAAATTTTAAAATTATATTTATAAATTTTTAAACATTTATGAGTAAGGCAAAAAAATTATTGACAATTATTTTTATTTCAACTTTAAATTGTTGAATAGAACAACGATGACGACACTGTGTTAATTGTTATTTAATTTTTTTTTATTTCATTTAAAAATATTAAAAAATAGATTAATATTATTAAAATAGAAGAAAAAATATAAATATCAAATTGTTGAAATAATTTTATAATTATTTAACACGTGGGAAAGAAAAAACAATAAAAATAATTTCGAAATTTTTTCATTTCGAAATAGTAAAGTAAAATAATATACAATTCAATCAATTCTACAACATTTTTAATATTTAAAATCATAAATAATTATAAACAATTATAATTATTTATAAAAAATATTAATTTATATTTAAAAAATTTACTCCAAAATTTTAAAGTCCATTTTTTTCTTCTAATTTTCATTAATTTTAAACAGCTAAAAAAAATTAATTAAAATTTCGATAAATCAATTCTATTAAACACTTAAAATCAAAAATTAAATTTTTCATTTGCCGAAATAAAATTAATAACAATTATCACAATAAAAAAAAAATAAATAAAAACCCAATTCCATGAATTTTAGAATTTTTTTTTCAATATAAAAAAATCTACCTAGATGTTAGACAATAATAAAAAAAATATGACTCACAAAATGATGTAATTTTAATGATAAAAAAAATAAATAAAATATCTTTTACAAAGAATAATAAAAAATATATATACAAGACAAGCAAATAATTCAAATTTCTTTGTAATAAAAAATAAGAAAATAAAAAAAAACTGATTAAAAGTATATACAATGATAATCTCTATAAAAAAAAAATAAAAAATTCACGTGATTACATTTCAATAATGTTAACTCTCATGTTGCACACATGTTTTATCATATAAATTTCAATTTATGATTATTAAAATGCATTTTATAATGTTTTTTTTTTTTTTTTTTCGAAATCAAAAAATTGATGCCTCTTTTATCTGTTGAATATTTTCGTTGAGACATTTAGTAGAGTGTGTTTTATGCTGCTCTTGGATTCTGAAAAATTTCGCGGACCGGTCTTCAAGTATCCTCTTTTTTTAAATTATATTTTTTTTTTTTAAAAATACCATCTACCCTTGAAATCCTCCGACGTCTTTGTCTCATTTTTGCAGACTCAATTTTCAGGATCATCATCAAATAAAAAAAATAAAACAAATAGCTTTTTTTTTTTTTTTGGAGTAATATATATTTTTTTTTTTTCAAAAACATCTAAAGGTATTTTTGAAAAATAAATATTACAAGTTGAGAAATAATTTCTTTTCTTTTTTTATTATTATTAAGAAATAAAATTTAAGAAAAAAAAAAAAAAGCAAGACCGGAATAGCCACTTCCTGCGTCGTTTATTTTATAACTTACAGGTATAAAATGTATACTTAAACATTAGTATATATAAAAATAATAATAAAAAAACAATTTAAAAAGTACAAAAAAAATTTATACATACATAAAAAAGGGATATGTCTGATAGAATGTATTATGTGCGACATTTGCACGAGAAGAAACACGTATGCAATTTTTTTTTTTTTATTTCAAACTTATTTGTTTCTCTGGTTTAAAAAATAAAAAAAAATAGAAAAAAAAATTAATTTACATTGAACAGTATTTAAATAATATAAATATATATCCGGCATTTAATTTTTTTTATTTATTAGTATTGTTTTTTAAACACTAAATAAATTATTCATATTATGAATACGAAATTTTTTTTTTTTTTTCTTTTGCTATTTTATTTCTATTCATGTTTATCAATTTAAAAAAAAAATATGCTATTAATAAAATATGATAAAATGGATGTTTATTTATAATTTGCATTTTTTTTTTTTTGCTTTATGGTAACAAGTTAATAAGGAAGTTGTTAATTTAATTTAAAACATCAAAGAATAAAAAAAAAACGGTGTAACTAAATTATAGTCATAATTTATTTGTGTGTTTTGATATAATGTTGAGATTTAAATTGTCTCATATTTTTTTGTAGTTACATAATTTGTAATAATATATTTTTTTTTATTACTTAACAAGTCAATGAACCTTGTTTATATATTTATTTTTACACCATTTATTTTTGATGATAGTTACCTCGTTAAAAATTTAAAAAACATATATTTTTAAATTTTTATCTCTACTAATTTTTACTGATAAATGATAATTTTATTGTTTCGTTATAAATAAAATAATACATGCGGAAATTGAATAGATATTTTGTTGTATTAACAATGTGGATATAAATAATTTCAAGTAAAAAATATATATAATGATAGTTGAGAATGAGAATTGAAAGAAAATTGTGTTTTTTTTTTTTTTTTGTTTCGAGAGTATATTGTAAAAAAATTAAAATTCAGTGATGATGACGGTTGCAAATGTAATGAGGAATGAGTCGTCAGTATTATATATACGTACACACGCAACAATAATTTCCAAGAAATCCATAATAGGTGGTCGTCGGTGCGAGAAAGTATAAAATACCTGTGCAACAGTCACTAACGAGTAAATAAAAAAATAATAAAAAAAATCATCATCAGATATAGATGCCATCCTACCATTTAAAAAATAACATTAAAAATATATAATAATTACTACTTGTTGTAATGTAACCCTTCAATTTACTCTTCTTTTCCGTTTCTCATTTTTATTTATTTATGTTTTTTTTTTTTTTTATGTAATTTTTTTACCTTTCTTCTTCATACAGAAGCAGACGCAAATTAGCAATTTTGTTTTTGATAGTAATCTGGTAACTCGTTTTTTATATTCGAAAAAATAAAGCTAATATAAAAATTATAATTAAATAATAATAAATTTATGGAAAATATTAAAAACATTATATTGATTAATTATAGTTGATAAAATTTTTTTAAATAATTAATAACATTTAAAAGAAATTTATTAACAAAAAAAATTTTTTGTAAATTGTTTTTTATTTATTAAATTGTAACTATTTAATTTTTATAATTAAAATTTATTATTGTTTATTAATTTTTTTAAATAATTTATCTCTTTATTATGAATATTTTTTTAAAAATTTATAAATAAATAATTAGTGCAATAATTATTATTAAAAAAAACAATTAAATTTAAAAAATTAAAAATTTCGATTAAATAGTATTTATTAATTAATAATAATAAAAAATTTATAAAATATATAATAATTGTTTATGAATTTGTTTACATAATTAATATCTTTATAATGATTATTAAAAAAAAAAATTATAAATAAATAATTAATGCAATAATTATAATTTAAAAAAAAAAAAAAAATTTCTTAATATTTTTTTTTATACTTAAAATTAAATAAAACAATAATAATGATAATATAAATTTATTTATAAATAATTTTAAATAATTGATAAAATAAATATTTATCTTTTGTAATTATTTAAACAATAAAATATTAATCAATTTCAGCTTGATAAATAATTTTTAAAATAACATATAAATTTCTTAAAATTTTTTTTATTAATAATAATTAAAAATAACAATTAACTTTTGTTATTTCTTGGTATTTATAAACACAGTGAGAATTAACAATTATCCCTTTTTCAGAAGACAATTATCGCATTACTTACATTTAAAATTGGTGCAATTGTAACAATCATCTTTTCCGCAATAGCAATTTTTTTTTTTTTTTTCTTTTTTCATTTTTCTTTGTAAAAAAACAATAAAAAAAAAACATTCTATTTAATTTTTCTTTTTTCATTTATTACACTGGTTTACCTGTGTTAGTCACCTGTAATTTTTTTATTATTATTATTTTGTCCTATAGTACTTGAATTATTTATTTTCGGTTCAACTATTTTTTATTATTTCCCTTTTTTTTTTCTTTGCAAAAATGACGGGGTTTTTTGCTGGGCTTCCAAGAATTGCCGAAAATAATTGATGACTTTGGACATGCATGTGTATATAATGCAAAAACGAGAAAAAAAAAAACGAAATTGAAAGAAAAAAAAATATATACACACAGTCAAACATATCACTAGTCTAATATTTGTAAAATAAAAGAGAATTGTGGTCCCGGCGTGCGATACATCTCCAACGAGGAGAACGATGGCCAATCTTCCACTTTTCTCTTCGTAGAATCGTTTTAGAAAAATAATCATAAAAAAATTGATTAAAATAATGAAAAAAAAAATTTATATGAACAAGATATAACCCCAACAAGAAACACGCAAAATACAATTACTTATTACGACAATTGCTTTTTATTTTTTTCAATTTCGATTGACAATTTATCACGACAAGCTGATTTATATTTATATTTTTTTAAATTTTATTTATTTATTTACTCTATTTGTCTATTATTTATCCATGTAAATAAATATTATTAATAGCATTTATTTATTTATTTAATTATTAATTTTTTTTAAATTTATTATAAAAAATTTCGATTTTTTTTAATTTCGATTTTTCTTTTATTTGTTTCGATTTGTTTATAATAATATAATAATTATTTAATAATATTTATTTATTTATTTGTTTATTTATTAATCCATTTATTTATTTATTTATATTTTTATTTTATTTATTTATTACAGCTTTTATCCATAATATTAAAATATTTTTTTTTCAATTTTTTTTTTTTTAAATAAATTTCTTTTTTACTTTATTTAAAATATAAATATAATTATTTAATTAATAATATTTATTTATTTATTACAGGTACAAAGATGACAAGGCATATCCATGGCCCAGAGCTGTTAGTAATTTTATATTATATCCAGAGAGTAAAAATCAAACAATTTATACACACGTTGCTGGACCAGAAGATGCTGGTAAATTTTCATGTCGTGCAAGAAATGACACGAATACTCTTATTGCTGATATTACACTTGGAATTGTTGGTGAATCATCAAGAGGTAATTATTTATCATTACAAATATATTATTATTTTTCAATGATTATTGTAATTTATTTTTTTCTCACAAGGTAAAAAATAAAATAGTTTACAAAATTTGTTGTTTATTTTTGTTATTTTTTCCAACACAAATATAAATTATTGAAATATTTATATCACTTGTTTTATTATCATGACTTTTAACTTGATAAATAAACTATAATTTACATTTTGACATGAAAAATATCAATATTTTATCGAAATAAATAATTAATAAATCGAAATAATATTTTTCTTGAATTATTTGATTATTTTTCTAGTCAATTTTCCATCTTAGATACAATATTTATATAAAATAATTTTTTAGATAAACAATTTGCTAAATAAACTAAATAAATTTTTGTTTTTTCATATAGATATATCAAGTGGCTATACTGGAAAACCTCTTTTAACATACAAACCAAAATCTCAAATAATATCATTTGGATCAGAAGCTAGATTTTATTGCGAGGCATACTTGGGTCATGTTGATTTGCCTGATGCCAAAAATACAGTAACATGGCTAAAAGGAAACACCAATGAAAGTATTTCAAATGATGGACGTCTACGACAAACCCAAGTATCCAGGTAAAAATAAAATAATATATAAAACATCATCATCACAATCATCTCAACGTCCCTTTTCAATTACAACTGGTCACTTTTACTTGTTATTTTTAAGCTCCTCCTTTGAAATCATCTCTTGACCTTTTCAAAAGAATCAAAAAAAAAAAAAAANAAAAAAAAACCATCACCAAGATAAAAGACAAAATTTGCCAATTCATTTACACAATTTTTTATAAATCAATTGTTGTAAATAATTTTTTACCCACGACAATTTGTATACTGGCAAAAAAAAAATATATACCTTTTGTAAAAAAAAAAGAAAAAGAATTTAAAATAAAAAAATAAAAGACAAGTCTTCGACAAGTTTGGAATCTTTCATCGGTTGAGACTTGAGTTCTCCGTCATTACTCTAATGATACCTTAGCCTCGTTCTTATTTCATTATTTTTTATTTTTTTAAAATTTATTTATTGTTTTTATAAATTCATCGTCTGGTATTAAACTTGATCATTCCAGTTTTATAAATAATATATTACTTTTTTTTTTTTAAAATGAATTTTCTTGTATTTATTTTGTTATTTTTTTAAATTTACAGAGAGGATAATCAAATTGTTGGCTCATATTTTCATATTGATTTTACAATAAATTCAGATTATGGACTTTATAGATGCAAAATAAGCAATGGTGCTGATGAAGAAATAATAATACCAGTTTATATTTATCCACAAGGTAATTGAGCTTTTTCTTTTATCATTATAAATAATACCAGTTGAAAATATTTGTATCATTTAAAAAAAAAAATATGTAATTTGATATTGTAAATAAATTTTTTTTTTCATATTTAAATATTGTTAATTATTTATTTATAAATAAAATATTTTTTAGTTATTTTTTTAAATTAAAAGGGACAAATATTTTATTTTAAATAATTGGAAAATGTTATTTTATTAATTGTTATAGTTATGGTTTTTTTATTACAGATAATTTTTTGAGAAATGGATCATGGACAAAAGCATTATTATTTGCAATTATAATATTGTTAATTATTGTCTTGGTATTATCATCTTATCACAGATTTTTCTTACCAATGTTTGTCATTTTGCGTAACAGGTTTTCTCATCTCGAAGAAAAAGGTATGAAATATTTATTAAAATATTAATTATGTTTGTCATTTATTTTTATTTCTTTAATTTTGATAAAATAGTTTTTTTTTTTTTTTTTTCGAAATTAAATTCAAGTTGTTTGAGTTATTAATTATTTAGGTAGATAATAAATATAACTTCATGTTGAAATTATTTTTTTTTTATGTAATACTATTTTACCTGGTTATAATAATTATTTAACAAAATATTATTTCAAATTTATAACATTATCACACAAAAGTTATTCTATCGAAACGTAAAAATAAAGAAAATATATGTTTTTTTTCTTTTTTTAAACAAAATAAGTTTCGGCATTTCAAAATTAAATTTATACAAAAAAAAAACATTGAATTATTCTTTAAATGTTAATAATTAACAATGACATAAAAATAAAAATAATAATATCAATTATTATTGTTTAAAAAATTAATAAAAACAGTAATTTCAAAAAATTATAAAAAATTTTTTTTTCGAAATATTTATATGTAAAAGTATTAAAATTAATTTAATAAAAAAATAAAAAAATATTAATACAACCAAAATACAAAGAAGAATTAATAAATTAATAATTAAACTTTAAATAAATAAATTAATTTTAATAATTTAAAAAAAAAATTAATAATAAATTTTTCTTTTTTTTTTTNCTTTTTTTTTTTTTTTCAGATGGTAAAATATTTGATGCATTAATATGCTACAATGAAAAAGATTCAAGTCTAGTATTTGATAAATTATCAAGTGTTTTACAAAATAAATATGGTTATGAAATAAAAACACTTGAAATATCAAATATAAATACAGAATGGTCAATTGAATTAAAATCCCATACATCAACAACAAGAAGAATAATAATAGTAATGAGTTCAAATTTAATAAATAATACATGGACAGCACCAAACATAATATCATCATTTAAAAAATTATCATCATTATCAACAAATACAATTGTATTATGCCTTGAAGATTTACCAAATCAATTATTATTAACAAAAACATTTAATAATTTTATATTATCACGTACTACTGATGATTTTAATTTTGATAATATTAATGTACTAAGATGGAAACACGATAGTAATGATGATATAGTTAAATTATTTTATTGGAAATTACGTTATTTAATGCCTGCTAAAAAAACAACTCATAATAATGATAAAAATTCAACTGAAATGACAACAACAAGTGTTACAAATGTCAGAGAAATAATTGAATCAAATAATATGTCGCAAAAAAATATTAATGTATATGTTTAGGTGTCTAGTTTTTTATTTTTTTTTTCTTTTTTTAAATATTATTTCTTTTTTTTTTTTTTTAAATATAAATATGGATATATTGATATATTTAAATATTTATATTCTTGTGATATGTTGAGTCTCAATTTTTTTTTTTTTTTACTTACTTTATATTTTAAATTGTAAAAAAAAAAAAATAATATGAGACAATATTATCTCAATACATTCCAAGAAATAGTGAGATAAAAATAAAACTAAATTTTGCTGGAAAAAAAATTTATATATTTATGTCAGATAAAGTTTATTTATCTGAAATTTAAAGTAAAAAAAATTAGGCAAAGTTTGATAAAAAAAGAAAAGAATACGATTATATTTAAGATAATTTTTTTAATGTTTAAATTAAAATTATTAATTGTAATATATTTAATTGAAAAATAATGCAAATTTCTCAATTAAATATTTGAAAAATTAATTAGTTTTCCATTGTTAAATATGGTTAATTGAATTATTATTTTTTATTTCATGTAAATATTGAAATCGAGATTGGAAAATTAACAAGAAACATAAAAAAATATCTCGATTTATTAATTATTTATTTAGATAAAATATCGTTATTTATTTTATCTCGAAAAAAATAGTTGTAAGTATTTTTTTTTTAACAAGATAAAAGTCATACGAGACAGTGCTAAAATTTCAAAAAGTCATAATTTTATTTTACCTTGTAATAGTTGTATTAATTAATATTAATTTTCATTTTTTTATTATAAAATTCATGCAATATTTTCATCGTAATGTTAAACCACCGAAGCATACTCGATAACTTGTCTTTTGACTATTGAAAATTATTTAAAAAAATACGTAAACTTCAATAAAAATATTAGTAAATAATTGCTGGGGGCATTGACAAACTTTGTGATTCATAAATATAAAAAATTTAATGGAAATTTATTTGCATTTGAATGACGTGGTGTCAAAGATAATAATAGGAAGCTACTTATCAGAAAAAAAAATAAAATAAGAATGCGATAAAATATCATTTTACTGCTGCTAGATCTGATGACAAAATAAAAAATAAAAAACAAACATAATAAAAATATAAAATAATAATAATCGGAGAATTTAAATGAATTAATAAAATATAAATCAACACAATTGATTGTATGTTATCAAAATTAAATAAGAATACTGTGAAAAATTAAAATTTCACTTTTTTTTTTTTTAATTTTATTATGTTCTTTATTGTTAATTTGATAAATGACATTACTTTTGTAAAAAAATATTGTTTATAGTAGTAAGTTTTTCACTTTGATTATTAGTTGTAATAAATATTAATGTTTCTTTTTAATTGCGACATGTTGAATTTATTTTTTAGCCCGATAAATATAATGCTGTGTTTTATTTAGAAAATATAAATATAATTTGATTATCATTTAAAGATTGTTTTCTAATTTGATGGTTTAAAATTTAGTCAACAGGTTGATTCACCAGGAATGTAAATTAATTTAATATAATTTTAACATTGATAATTGTCTTTGGCAATAGTTTTCAATGCAATGGCCATGTCATTTCCACTTTTTTTTAACATACTGCTAAGTGCACCATCAGGGTTTTGAAGAAGCACATGTGGATGATCAAACTCAACAACTGTTCCAGCATCCATCACGAGTATTTTATCACTATCCATGACAGTATTGAGTCGATGAGCAATTGTAAGTACTGTGCAATCTGCAAATTTTCTACGAATTGTTTTTTGTATAAGTTCATCTGTTCTTGGATCAACATTGGCTGTTGCTTCGTCCAATATTAATACTCTATTATTCCTGATGATTGCACGGGCAAGACAGACAAGTTGTCGTTGTCCAACACTCAAGTTACTGCCTCCCTCATTGACGTGTGTCTGGAGACCCATTTCTTTTAATTCAACATCCTCCAGGGCTGACCAGAGCAAATGATCCTTGTACAAATCAAATGGATCTAAATTTCTTCTCAATGTACCAGCAAATAAAAATGGTTCTTGAGGAATAATTGATATTTTTGAACGTAAATCATGGAGACCAATTTCACCAGTTTCAATTCCATCAATCTCAATTTTACCATCAATATATGCCAGTCTAAATAATGCTGATATTAATGATGATTTACCAGCACCAGTTCTTCCAACAATTCCAACTTTTTCTTTTGCACCAATTGTAAAATTGAGATTTTTTAATACTGGAGCTTCCTCTGGATCATACGACATGTAGACATTTTTAAATTTAATATTACCACTCTCTGGCCATTCTTCTTTTGGTTTTTTATCAGGCAAGCTATCCAGTGGTGGCTCACTTTCAAGATTTGTAAATTCACATACTCTTTCTACTGATGTCATGCAATTATCAAGCTCTGTACTTTGTCTTATTCCCCACTGCAACATTTTAGTTAATCCTATAATTTGTGTTATCACAAGACCAACATTACTACCTTGTGTTCCTTTACTATCATTTCCAGGCAATATTAATGAGCTCAATAAGACGAATGCAATATAAAAAAGGCAAAATATATCGGACCATAAAGCAAATGCTCTAGATGATGTAATGAAAATATACCATGCTGATGAATGAAGATCTTGGTGTCGATCAAACTCGTTGATTAATACTTTATCAGCACTAAATGACCTGATGGTCGTCAAGCCTTGCATTGTTGCATTTAAATGACTGAAAACTGGTGATCTTGTGATTCCCTCGAGTCTCTTGACACTTCTTGATGTTGATAAATAAATAACTCGTAATTGATAAAATATTATTCCAATAAAAACAGTTGGAATAGTCAACCAAGGATTTGCTACGCATATTACAACAGTAACTCCAATCATTTCAAAACCCCACCGAAGATTATTCATAAAAATAACTGGTAGTATCTCGTCTATTGTACCCATGTCTTTGGAAAAACGATTTAATATTCTTCCTGACGGATTAGTATTGAAAAATCTCATAGTAGCATTAATGATACTTTTGAACATTCTGTCATGAAGTCTTTGTGACGCCCTCATACAAATGCTAAAAAATTCAAAAGTTCTAATGATTGTCAAAGTTATGGTACCAACTATCAGAGCTGAAAATATATAAATGCACCACTGTCTTGAGATGAATCTATCTGAATTTTCTGTTTTTATTATTGTTGAATTTGGATAGTTTTCTTCTACATTAATCCAATATGCAATAAAATAATCACTACCACTTGTAAACATTTGGGCAATAGAACAAGCTATAAACAAAATAAATATGGAACAAAAGTTACCACCAGCTTGAAGATATGATAAATATATATAAGCATCCATAGTTCCTTTTGTTTGTATTTCTCTATTTTCCACAGGCTCAATTTCATTATCATTTGTCAAAATTGAGCTGTGTGAACTCGAATTAACATAACATGAGCTATTCTGACTTATAGTTAAAGATATTATGTCACTATCAGGCAGTGAAGCAATAGATAAACCTCCGAAAACATCGTCTCTTAAAATCAAGTCATCATAACTATCCTCAGCTTCAATTTTTCCTTCTTTCATAACAATAATTTTATCAACATCCTTTAAAAATTGTATCTGATGAGTCACAAGGATCCTCGTTTTTCCCTTGAGATATTTTTCAATGCATTCTTCAAACATGTGTTTACCAACATGTGCATCAACAGCACTCAGTGGATCATCAAACAAATAAATTGGAGCATCAGCATAAACAGCACGTGCAAGATTTATTCTGGCTCGTTGTCCACCAGATAAACTTACTCCTCGTTCACCAACAATTGTCCTATCACCATAGGGAAACAATTGATAGTCTCGTTTTAGCTGGCACACTTTGACAACTCGTTCATATCTTTTTTGATCAAGTGCTCGACCAAAGAGAATATTATTTCTCACTGAACCAGCAAACAACCATGGCTCTTGACATGCATATGCAATATTACCCTGGACATCAACACTTCCCTGATAGACAGCCAATTCTTTTAATATAACATTTAATAAACTTGATTTACCAGAACCAACTGGTCCTACAATAGCCACCAATTGACCTGGATTCACTTGCATATTTATACCACTCAAAGTGTCTTCTTTTATCCATCTCGCACACAGTCTTTCAATGATAATTTTTCCTTCATGTAAATTGTCATTTTCATGTTGTTTATCTATTTTTATTGGTCGATAAATTTCTAAAATCTTTGGCTTTTCTAGTGATTCATTAACAATTTCATCATACATCAAAAATTCTTGTATTCTATTAAATGAAACAACTGCCTCAGCACACATCAATACTGACTTTGGATAAATATCAGTCATTGCAACACGAATAAGATCATAATAAGCAACAAGCATAAATACATGAGCTGATGTTATTTTATTACTTTCAATTTTGTTATAATTTGTTAAATAAATCATAGCAAGTATTGTAATAAACAATGATATTCTTGATATAAACATAACAAATGATGATACAATACATCTTAAATATAATGTCGATTGAATAGCCCTAACTTCAGCTTTTCTTGTATTTTCAATTAAATAACTAAATGGATATTCCCAACTGTAAATTTTAATAGCTTGTATACCATTTATTATTTCATTAACAAGTCTAACACGTTCATCACTTTTAACAGCTGTATCATGACGATAAAATGATGTTTTTTTTCCAATCCATCCAATAATTGGTATGAACATTAGTAAAAATAATACACCAATAATAGCAGCATTTCCAACTTGACAATACATAAACCAAGTAGCAAGTATTGTTAACAATGGACTTATCCATAAATAATGTAAACATACCATTGATGTATCAAATTTTGTAACATCATTTGACAATATATTAATTGCTTGTCCAGCTGTTCCACTCTTTAATGCTTTTTGTGATAATTTAAGTACTTTTCTATATATCAATGATGAACAAGCAATTCTTATTTTCATTCCCATATGACTCATTATCATAATGAAATATCTTACAACAAATATGTTGACTGTTGTACAAATAACAACACCAGTTGCATAAATATATGCTTCTTTTTTAGTCACTTTAACTTTTGTTTTTTCCATTGAAAAGTATTCAATAAATTTAGCAAGTATCAGTGGTTGAAGTGTCCTATTAAATACAATACAAATATATTTATTTTTATAGATAAATTATGAAATTAATTAATAACATTACCTTGTTGGTATTATAAAGACAGCAAATATAATTCCATATGCAGCTATTTTCCAACCAAATACTTTGCAAATTACTCTCAATAAATTTGGTGATGATAAATTATTATATTTTCCTGTTTTTTTATTTTTTAAATATTCCAATTCATTGTTCCATGCCTTGGTTATTTTATCACCAAGAAAATTACTCTTGTGTTCATCCAGAACTCTTGGTAAATCATCAATCGTTAAATCTCTTTTAAAACCAGTTAAAAATGTCTTCAAAACCCATCTGTAAAAATTAACAACAATTAAAAATAATTATCAATTAAATAATGATAAAATTTTGGAAATAAATTTAAAAATATTTACGTGTATGTCAAAACACTGAGACAGTTAGCATCTTCTCTTGGATTTTTTTTTTTAACAATTTCAAATTGACAATTCATTTTGAATAGAAATAAAATTTTAATTAATTTTTTATTGTTAGAAATTTTATGAAAGAAATAAATTGTAATATTATATTAATTTATGAAAAATTTTAAAATTATTTTTACACTTTAATTTGTGATATCAGATGATGAGATAGATGATGAAGAGTTAAGACTTTACACTTGACTGAGAAATAATAATCTTCATCATGATAAATTAAAAAATTAAAAGTTACATCATTTTTTTTTTACACACAGCCTTTCGAATGAACAACATGAATAAATCATCAAATTGCATTTAAATTATATAAAAAAAAAAACATACAATCTAAACAGTTTCCTGATTTTGTAAATAAATTATTATCATTATTTTTTTTATAAAATATAATTAACATTTGTAATTTTTTTTAATTAAAATTAATTATATTTAACATGTTATTTAATTATTTTTTTTTAATTAGAAATATATTAGTTTGTATTAGTTGATTAATTATTCAACTTATGATGTTTTACGTGAGATGAAATGATCTTGACATGCTCATGGTGCTTACTTTTATTTTATAAATATTTTTAAACATATATAAATTATATAATGAGTAATTAAAGTACAGGGATATTATTTTTTTTTACTGATTCAATGCCAAATGATTATTTATTAAAGAGAAAAATATTTAAATATTTACTTGATTAATCAATCTTTCTCAAATAAATTGAATAAATTTTTTTTAATATTTATTTGTTTTTAACGAAAATTGATTGTTTTTTTTCACTTTAATTACTTCTAGATAGTGGACATGAGAAAAAATAATTTTTATGTGTTTATATTTAAATATAAATTATAAATAAATAAATTAAAAATTTTATTTAAATTTTTTTTTCATTTGAATTTTATTTAGGCACTTGTGTGAAAAATATCACTTCAATAATTATTTTTACATTTTTTTTTTTTTAAAATTATAATTCAAAGTGATAAGTTATGTTTTTTTCTTTTTTAAATTATTTATTTTTTTTTTTTTACAGTACAAATATAAATTTTTTTTCAGTAGAAAATAACACATACCTACTTATATCTTATTTTATTTATTTAAAAAATTTAGCACCATAATTCCAAGCATGGGGCAGTATTTGACTAAACATATATATATTTATTCTATCACCTTTTTTTTTTTTTTTTTTTTTTTTTTTTAAA
>MKYW01000037.1:568178-589938 GCA_015776835.1 Aphidius ervi
AGCTATCCATCTTACATGTGCTTTATCAATTGTCACTGAACCCTCATTATCATTTGAATGATTAATTTTTTTCTCTTCTTTTTCATTTAAATTATTTACTGTTAATGTTTCTTGATGATAAGTTGTTGAAAAATGTGGATGTCTTGATTTCTGTGAACCAATTTCTTCATACATCATAAAATCTTGTAGACGTTTTATTGACACAGCAGCTTCAGCCATTTGTGTTATTCCTTGAGGAAAAAATACAGTCATTGTTTGACGTAAAATATTATAATAAGCTGTTAGCATAAATACTTTTTCAGCTGTTATTCCATCATTACTCGTTTTATCTTCATCTTCTGGATTTTTTTTCATAAGTACAATTGCTAATATTGTTATAAATATTGATAATCTTGTTGTAAACATAATAAATGACATAACAACACCACGAATATAAGAAGTTGATCGAATAACATTAATTTCTTTTCTTCTTGCTTTTTCAATTAAATGACTAAATGGATGTTCCCATGTATACATTTTAATTGCTTGAATACCACTTATTATTTCATTGGTAAGTCTAACACGTTCATCAGTTCTAATTGCTGTTTTTAAACGAAGAGTTGATGATTTTTTACCAAGCCATGCTTGTAATGGTATGAATAATAAAAGTGAACAAACACCAATAACAGCAGCCCATCCAACTTCAAGATACATAAAATAAGTAACAATAATTGTCTCAAGTGGACCAATCCAAAGATAATGTAAAAATATTATTGCAGCATCAAATCTACTGACATCATTTGAAAGAAGATTAACAGCTTGACCAATTGTTGTCTCACCAAGTGCTGTTCTTGATAACTTTAATGATTTTCTATAAATCAATGAACAACATGCTACTCTCATTTTCATTCCCATATGAAGAATAGCCATCATATAAGGATGAACAACAAATATATTAACAGCCGAACACATTATCACTGCTCCTGCATACAAATATGCATCTGTTTCTGTCATTTTTTTGCCACTGCCTGACTTTGAATAGTAAGACAAAAGCTTACCCAATGCAAGTGGCTGCAACACCCTGTAATATTTATAACAAAAAAATCATTTAAAAATTCATTCATCAATATCTAAAAGAAAATGAATAATATTCACAAGAAATATATATTAAACGCAAAAACTTTTTATACTTTTTGTTGATAAAATTAAATATAAATTCAAGGCTTATTGATGTTATCATTTCAATGTTATTTTGATAAAGAATAATTAATTATGATGGAGGATATAATTCTTTTTAATTTACTGATTATTTTATTGTTGAAATACTAATAATAATAATAAGATAAATTTTCAATTAAAAAAACAACAATTATATTAAATTTTAAATGAAAAAAAAAATGTATATTAGTCATTATCAGTTGATAATAATTAATTAAATATTTTTTTCAATGACTAATTGATTTTTTTTGTTGAAAGAAAAATAATAATTAAATGAATTTTTGATATTAAGATAAGTATATCACACAGGAAATATTTATTTAGGACTTAACGATGTTTGTGATTCTTCACTGCGACCCATTGAAGTGTCACCAATTAATTGTGGGGCATAAATTGGTACGTAAGAAAAATGCACTTTGCGATAATAACTTATCAGGAGGCCAAGAAAAATGGGCTGTAGTAATCTGCATTGAAAATACATCAATGTTTTAAGTATTTGCAATTTAAAAAAAATAACAAAAAAAAAAATAAAACAGTACCATTTGTTTGATAAATTGACTATTTGATGATTAATTATTAAATTTTACCTCAATAAAATTTCCATTATTGCTAATGCAACACCATAAAGTGCAACTCTAGCACCAAAAACTTTGATAAGTACTCTATTTAAACTTGGTGTTGATTTTGAATGTTTTTTCTTTTGATTAATTTTATTGAAACGTCTCACTTCTTCCTCCCATGCTGATGATATTTTTTCACCCAATACACTGCTCTTGTGTTCCTTCAGTGGTCTTGTGAGATCATCAATTTCTAAATCTCTTTTATAACCAACCCAAAATGTATTCAACACCCATCTAAAATAATTTTTAAATTTTATTATTAAAAAATTTTATTATTCTCAATTATTATCTATTGATAAATTGTTAATAAAAATTAATTAAATAATTTATTACGTGAATGTTAGGGCACTCAGTATATTGGCACCTTCTCTTGGATTTTTTTTCTTTTCAATATTTGATTTAGCATCCATTTTTATTGCTCATAAAATCCACTTGCAATTAAAAATCTCAATTTGCATCTGTAAATAAAAAATAAAATATAGATAAATTATAGTAACAATTATATTTTAAATATTACGAGTCAATTTAATATTACAAAAAATTGCTTAATTAAAATATAATATTTATAGTTAAGACTGTTTTATTATGATTTATTAAGCTTGGATTTAACTGTTTGATATCCAGCGAAATTCTACTGATAATTTCCGGGTGTTGGGTAGGTTGTTAACATGAAAATAAATATTTAAAAAAAAAATAAACTAGATACGTTATCTGTTGAAGCAGTGATAAGCCAATAAAGTGAGTAAATATCACACTGTTGAGAAATATATTAAAACTAAATGACATTGAAGTCATTAACATTTTTGTTTTCTTTTCTAGAAAAAAAAACAAAACAAATTAAAAATATTTAATATCATTGAAGCTCAATAACACATGTTCACATATAAAAAAAATATGATTCAACGTGTTTTTTTCAGTCTATTGACTACTCCATATGAAAAGTTAATTCAACAAATAAGGAAATTAATCTGGTACAATGCTGACTAAGCAATATGATGAAATAAAAACTTTATAACTTTTTAATTGACAAAATAAAAATTATTATTAATTTAAAAAATATATAATTTAAATATTTAAACAATTATTTAACATATTTTTTTTTCAATTTATCTAATTATTAACAAATGCCAGTTTAAAAAAATACAAATCCATGATGATAACTCTAAAAAAAACATTTAGATAATGACACTCTTGAACAATGAGTACAAAAAAAAANAAAAAAAAAAAATTATATAATCTTTTTGGTCAAATAAATAAATAAATATTACTATATAAATAAATTAATAATTATTATATTCATCACTTATTATTTTGTTGTTAACTCATTTTATTAGGGTCATCAAAAAATTCCCAAAAAAAAATTGATTCAGACAGTAAACAAAATCATTAGACAATAAAAAAATAAAAATAAAAAAAAACCTTGATATTTAGGCCAAATTGTTTAATTCAAATATATTGTTGTTGAAAAAAAATAAAAAATTATTATATTGCAAAATAGATTTATAAAAGAAAAATAATAAAAAAAAATTTTTATAATTAATGTTTTTTAATTAGTAATTGTCATGATGATAATTTTGTAAAATAGAAAAAATTTCAAGTTAAATAATTTTTATGTATTACCTCTGTTGTTGATGTGTTATCTTGTTTAAACAAATATAAATAATTATTATTAAATAATAGCTGTTTGTTTTATAAATAAATAAAATAAATAAAATTAAAAAAAAAATATATAAATAAAATAAAACAAGTTAGACAACGAGATATCGTAGACAACTGATAAAATTTAGAGACAATTTCTGACCAACTTTTTTGTCATTGGTTAACCCTGATTGATGATGGTGGTCAATCGACACGTGATTAAAAAAATTTACAAGCAATTATTTACAAGTACTCTCTCTCCTACACACACACGTAATTCTGATAATTTTATTGTACAAAAAATAATAATAAAAAAATGCTGAGTCAATTTACTGCAATTTACACACAGCTGTTTTATAAAATCAATAAAATTATATTTCAATTCCACTTTATATTTCAATTAAAAATAACAAATAATTAGCAAGTCACAAATTTCAATATAAATGTTTATAACAATTTATAATTCTATTAAAAACAAAAAAAAAACAAAACAAAATTCATCCATGTTGTTTTTTTTTTGCAACAAGAAAACAGCGGGATATTTAAATTTTTAAATATTTATTTTTATTATAAAATTGAATTAATTATATTTTGTACAATATTATTTATATATCAATAATAACAATAATTATTTATTAAACAATTGTTGATTTTGTTCCATATGTCATGATGATCCAGTCAATTAAAAAATGTCTACTTGCAAGTGGCTGTAAAAGTGCGAATAATTCTTCTAAAAATTATGAAAAAAAAAATAACAAAGATTAATTAATTAATTAACAATAATTAATAATTAATAAATAACAATGATAATTTAAGGCTTACGTTGATATCCATAAATACAATTAACAGACAATGCTGTACTGACTGCTTGTGCAAGTCTTTCCAAAGCAAGATTACATTCTTTTTCATTGTTTTTTGATTGATCAAGAAGACCAGTTAAATCACGTGTTGTTTGAGCAAAATGTTGAGCTGATATTGCATGTTTATTACCATTTGATGTTTTTAATCTTAACACAGCATCCATCAATAATTGTTGTATTTTTGAATAAAATTTTAAACTATTATTATCATTGTTATCCTTATCAGTGTATTCAACTTTTGGTCTTACTGGATTTAATATACACCATCTGTAAATAAATATTGGATAGTATATTTAATTTGTCAATTGATTTATAAAATTTATAGCTAATTAAAAACCTAAATAGTCCAGCAATTGGTGTTATTGGTGTCATTGGAATTCCACCAGATGGTAAAGCTGGATTGTCAATCAATGATGTTGTTAATAAATCTGGATTATCATCAATCCAATCACCAGCAAGTTTTAATAGCTTATTTGGTGGATCAACATCTTTATATACTTCACCAATAGCTGTTAATAAATTTGCTGTAAAATGTGGTACAATACTTGGTAGCATATTTAATTTATCAATAGCATTCAATGTATAAATAAAAAATTCATCAAGTATATGTTTTGCAAGTGCAACACTTTGTGGTGATGTTGATCCAAGTTGTTGCATCCACATACCAGTTGAATCAAGTACCTCGGTATTTTGTGTTGCTATTGATAATGATGATAAATTACCAAGTATTTCATAACGTGGATATTCTGCTGGAAATAATAATAAAAATACAGCATTTTTAACTGCTGGACTATGTTCTGGACAACGAAAAAATTCACTTAATACTTCAATTAATTGTAATTCTTGTAGTGCACGTGAACTTTTTAATTGTTTTAATTTATCAATTTCACCAAATACAAATTCAGTCATCAACTCTGTTTGTATTTGTATTTGTTGTCTTGCTGTTGATGCTGACATTCTTGGTAAATTTGCTGTTTAAATTAAATTTAAAAAAAAAAAATTATTGCTTTTATTATTATCATTGGTTGTTGTTGATAATTTTTAATAATAATTTAATAACCTTACCAATAGCAACAAGTGCTTCTTTAGCACAATTTGGAAATTCTAATTTTTTAAGATAATATTTTATGTCTGCATCAGTCATTGAATGATTTATTGGTTGAATTACTGGTTGATAACTCATTGTTATTAATTTTTTTATTATAATTAAATAATGTAAACAAAATATTATTAATAATATTTTGTTGTTGTTGTTGTTGACGTTTAGTGATGATGATTGTTGTTATTATATTTTTTTTAGAAATACTTTTTTTTGTGCTTGAAGATGTCAGGACATGTATCTTCTTTAAGATGGCTGTCTTTGTTCTTCAATGAACATTTGAATTTTAAAATTATTATGTTTGCTTTTACCAATTGGTAATACAAAATGTAAATAAGTTTTTATTTTTGTTTAAAACAGAAATTGAAACGCATTTACAATTTGTATTATCAACTGTAAAGAGGATCCTTCAATTGATAAAGTTGCGATACTTCATAATGGAAAAACTAACAACAATTTAATAAAAGCAATTCTTAATTTAAACAAATTACCTTCTAAAACTAGGATATTGTCAACTTCACGTTTGACTTTGCTTAATGTAACTGGTTAGTATCCTGGTGGAAATAATTTCTGAATTTTCTTGGTTTTTTTTTGCCTTTTTACTCAAATGACCCAAGGCAGAAAAATTTCTCTTCCTTTTTTTTCTTCTTTTCTCTCTAATTTTCATAGGTTTTACTATTTTTTTGACTAAAGAAATTCTCAAAAGACGGAGAAAAGTTGGAAAAAAATCGGAGAAAAGTCATGAAAAAAAGTCGAAGAAAAGGTGGAGAAATTTTTTACGCAAATACATGTCGGAAAAAAGACGGAGGTGTTTCTCTACCATGGCCCATTTTCGTAGAAAGGAGGAAAAATATTTCCACCGAGGGGCTCTGTACATGTATGATTGAACAGCCTGACCTACAGCTGTTACGGTGTAGATACTTTTCTCCGTCTTTTCAAAATTTCTTTCATATTCATATTTCATATTATAATAATAATAATAAATATTTATTAAAAATGATTTAAAAAATTAATAATAAAAAATATTTTGTTAATAATATCAGATTCTATGAAGGTACTGAAGCTGATACAGACTGTACTTTTGTTGCAGATGTCTGTTTACAAGTAAATAAAGAATGCGTTAAATATACAGTTTTTTTTAAATTATATTTTCTTTAATACATATTATCAAATATTGATCAAATTTGTTTGTCACTATAATGAGTGATACTTGTTCTTTATTAAATTTCGTATGTAACTTGTATTTAAATCTGCAACTTGATGATAGAAACTAAAATAATCGTCTAGCTTTTTTTTAAATAGAAATATAACAATTATTGTATTTAATTTAGGACTTGAATTGAGTCAAGGCACATATCACGTAAATTTTTTCATTGCATAGTTATTTTTTTATTTTTTATTTTATGTAATTATGATAAAAAAAATTAAGCTAATTTACAGAAATTTTGTTGATGGTCGTGGATGATGCTGATTATAATTTTCTTGAGCTACAATTCTAAGTGCATCAGCTATAGCTTTACCAGTTTCATTGATTATACTGGTGAGTGCACCATCAGGGTTTTGAAGAAGCACATGTGGATGATCAAACTCAACAACTGTTCCAGCATCCATCACGAGTATTTTATCACTATCCATGACAGTATTGAGTCGATGAGCAATTGTAAGTACAGTGCAATCTGCAAATTTTCTACGAATTGTTTTTTGTATAAGTTCATCTGTTCTTGGATCAACATTAGCAGTTGCTTCGTCCAATATTAATACTCTATTATTTCTGATGATTGCTCGGGCAAGACAGACAAGTTGTCGTTGTCCAACACTCAAGTTACTGCCTCCCTCATTGACGTGTGCCTGGAGACCCATTTCTTTCAATTCAACATCCTCCAGGGCTGACCAGAGCAAATGATCCTTGTACAAATCAAATGGATCTAAATTTCTTCTCAATGTACCAGCAAATAAAAATGGTTCTTGAGGAATAATTGATATTTTTGAACGTAAATCATGGAGACCAATTTCACCAGTTTCAATTCCATCAATCTCAATTTTACCATCAATATATGCCAGTCTAAATAATGCTGATATTAATGATGATTTACCAGCACCAGTTCTTCCAACAATTCCAACTTTTTCTTTTGCACCAATTGTAAAATTGAGATTTTTTAATACTGGAGCTTCCTCTGGATCATACGACATGTAGACATTTTTAAATTTAATATTACCACTCTCTGGCCATTCTTCTTTTGGTTTTTTATCAGGCAAGCTATCCAGTGGTGGCTCACTTTCAAGATTTGTAAATTCACATACTCTTTCTACTGATGTCATGCAATTATCAAGCTCTGTACTTTGTCTTATTCCCCACTGCAACATTTTAGTTAATCCTATAATTTGTGTTATCACAAGACCAACATTACTACCTTGTGTTCCTTTACTATCATTTCCAGGCAATATTAATGAGCTCAATAAGACGAATGCAATATAAAAAAGGCAAAATATATCGGACCATAAAGCAAATGCTCTAGATGATGTAATGAAAATATACCATGCTGATGAATGAAGATCTTGGTGTCGATCAAACTCGTTGATTAATACTTTATCAGCACTAAATGACCTGATGGTCGTCAAGCCTTGCATTGTTGCATTTAAATGACTGAAAACTGGTGATCTTGTGATTCCCTCGAGTCTCTTGACACTTCTTGATGTTGATAAATAAATAACTCGTAATTGATAAAATATTATTCCAATAAAAACAGTTGGAATAGTCAACCAAGGATTTGCTACGCATATTACAACAGTAACTCCAATCATTTCAAAACCCCACCGAAGATTATTCATAAAAATAACTGGTAGTATCTCGTCTATTGTACCCATGTCTTTGGAAAAACGATTTAATATTCTTCCTGACGGATTAGTATTGAAAAATCTCATAGTAGCATTAATGATACTTTTGAACATTCTGTCATGAAGTCTTTGTGACGCCCTCATACAAATGCTAAAAAATTCAAAAGTTCTAATGATTGTCAAAGTTATGGTACCAACTATCAGAGCTGAAAATATATAAATGCACCACTGTCTTGAGATGAATCTATCTGAATTTTCTGTTTTTATTATTGTTGAATTTGGATAGTTTTCTTCTACATTAATCCAATATGCAATAAAATAATCACTACCACTTGTAAACATTTGGGCAATAGAACAAGCTATAAACAAAATAAATATGGAACAAAAGTTACCACCAGCTTGAAGATATGATAAATATATATAAGCATCCATAGTTCCTTTTGTTTGTATTTCTCTATTTTCCACAGGCTCAATTTCATTATCATTTGTCAAAATTGAGCTGTGTGAACTCGAATTAACATAACATGAGCTATTCTGACTTATAGTTAAAGATATTATGTCACTATCAGGCAGTGAAGCAATAGATAAACCTCCGAAAACATCGTCTCTTAAAATCAAGTCATCATAACTATCCTCAGCTTCAATTTTTCCTTCTTTCATAACAATAATTTTATCAACATCCTTTAAAAATTGTATCTGATGAGTCACAAGGATCCTCGTTTTTCCCTTGAGATATTTTTCAATGCATTCTTCAAACATGTGTTTACCAACATGTGCATCAACAGCACTCAGTGGATCATCAAACAAATAAATTGGAGCATCAGCATAAACAGCACGTGCAAGATTTATTCTGGCTCGTTGTCCACCAGATAAACTTACTCCTCGTTCACCAACAATTGTCCTATCACCATAGGGAAACAATTGATAGTCTCGTTTTAGCTGGCACACTTTGACAACTCGTTCATATCTTTTTTGATCAAGTGCTCGACCAAAGAGAATATTATTTCTCACTGAACCAGCAAACAACCATGGCTCTTGACATGCATATGCAATATTACCCTGGACATCAACACTTCCCTGATAGACAGCCAATTCTTTTAAAATAACATTTAATAAACTTGATTTTCCAGAACCAACTGGTCCTACAATAGCCACCAATTGACCTGGATTCACTTGAATATTTATACCACTCAATGTGTCTTCACTATTTTCAAGCATCCATCTTGCATGTGCTTTATCAATTGTCACTGAGCCCAGATGATTAATTATTTTTTCTTCTTTTTTATTTAAATTATTTATTGTTAATTTCTCTTGAATATGAGTTGTCGAATCATTTGTACATCTTGATTCATGATAATCAATTTCCTCATACAACATAAAATCTTGTAATCTTTTTATTGACACAGCAGCTTCAGCTACTTTTCTTAATGCAAATGGAAAAAAATCTGTCATTGGATCACGTAACAGATTAATGTATACTGTAAGCACAAAAACTTTCTCAGCTGTTAAAATATTATTATTGTTTAAAACTAACATCAACAATATTGTTATAAACATTGATAATCTTGTAGTAAATGTAACAAAAGATATTAGAATACCTCGAACATAAGAAGTGGATCGAATGACATTAATTTCCTTTTTCCTTGTTTTTTCAATTAAATTACTAAATGGATATTCCCAAGTATACATTTTAATTGCCTGAATACCACTTATTATTTCATTGGTAAGTCTAATACGTTCATCACTTCTCACAGCTATTTTCGAACGAAGATTTGATGATTTTTTACTGAGATAAATTTGAAGTGGTATAAACAAAATGAGTGCTCCAACACCAATAACAGCAGGCAATCCAACTTCAAGATACATAAAATACATAGCCAGACTTGTGAGTACAGGTCCAATCCAAATATAATGAAGATATATTAACATGGTATCAAATCTATTGATATCATTAGAAAGTAGATTTATAGCTTGACCAACTGATATGTCACCAAGTACTGTTTTAGACAGTCTTAAAGCTTTTCTGTAAATGAGGGAACAACATGCTATTTTTATTTTCATTTCTATGTGCTTCAATGCCATCAAGTGAGGATGAGTCATGAAAACACTCACTGCTGAACACATAATTACCACTCCAGCATAAAAGTAAGCATCTTCTTTTGTCATATTGTTATCATTTGTTTTCGAGTAAAAAGATAAAAGTTTACCCACAGCAAATGGCTGGAAAATCCTGCAAAATTCAATTTACATTTAATCTACAATATTTTATGAATTGTTTATGGTTTTCTCACCCAACTAGTAATTCTTTTATTACAATAACAACACCATAAAGTGCAAATTCAACACCAAAAACTTTGATAAGTACTCTATTTAAACTTGGTGTTGCTTTTGAATGTTTTTTCTTTTGATTAATTTTATTGAAATGTCTCACTTCTTCCTCCCATGCTGATGATATTTTTTCACCCAACACACTGCTCTTGTGTTCCTTCAGTGGTCTTGTGAGATCATCAATTTCTAAATCTCTTTTATAACCAACCCAAAATGTATTCAACACCCATCTAAAATATTTTTTAAATTTTATTATTAAAACATTTTATTATTCTCAATTATTATCTATTGATAAATTGTTAATAAAAATTATTTAAATAATTTATTACGTGAATGTTAGGGCACTCAGTATATTAGCACCTTCTCTTGGATTTTTTTTCTTTTCAATATTTGATTTAGCATCCATTTTTGTTGCTCATAAAATCCACTTGCAATTAAGAATCACAATTTGCATCTGTAAATAGAAAATAAAATATAATTAAATTATTTTTCGATTAAAAAATATTAATACAAAATCAGTTTACATTTTTACACAGTTATCAGTTTGAATTGAACATGTGTGATGAGTTTGCATAAAAAATTCAAGTCATAATTTATGAGTAAAATATTGTCATGTAAAAAAAAAAACACTTGCACAAATTATTTGCAAATTGCTTAATGATAACAATCCTTTTGTTCTATTGGCTGCTTGATGTGATTATTTTTAATTATTAGGTACTATTTCAATTGTGCTATCGACAATGTTATTTAAATATTATGTCACGTCTTTTTTTTTCTTTTTTTTCACCTGTAATTGTTAGCTTGTATACATATAATACTGCAATTTAAAACATACATAATTGGTATTTTTTTATTTTAATATTTTGTAAATAATTATCAAGTATTTATTCGTCTATTTTCCTGTTCTGTTTTGTTGTTGATAATAATTTAACCTTACCGATTACGATGAGTTTTTTTTTAGCACAAACTAAAAACATTAGTTCTTCAAGGTAATGTTTATTATCTGCATCAGTCATTGAATGATTTTCTTGAGTAATTATTTTTAGATTAATCATTTTTATTATATTTTGCAATATTTAGTATTGTACTTAAATAATGTGAACCCAGTATTTGATCTCATCAGTACAGTTGAGTACAGTGATGGACTGGTGATTACTGACAATTTTGTAGTATATTGACATATTGTTATTATTTTTACTTGTGAATACATTTCTCTAATACAGATGCCAGGATGAGTATTTTTCCAAGTGCAAAATATAATTATAATTAAAATGTAATTCATAAAATAAATAAAAAAAAGAAACAATGCAACTGTTTGAGAATATTTTTGTAAATAGAATAAAATTTTAGATTTATTAAAAAATAATAGAATACAATATAAGAGCTAAGTACAAGGCAATTGTTCTTGTTTTATGGTGTTGATTTTTTAAAACTTTCAGACTATTATTTTAATCAACTTGAATAATAAAAAAAATACTTATGTTCGTTGAGCTGATGGTTTTTTAATTATATTTACAAAGACGTTGTAGATGGTCGTTGACGATGATGATGATGATGATGATCTAGAGCTACAGCTTTGAGGCTGTTAGCCATGGTTCTTCCAGTTTCATTTATCATACTGCTAAGTGCACCATCAGGGTTTTGAAGAAGCACATGTGGATGATCAAACTCAACAACTGTTCAACATTGGCTGTTGCTTCGTCCAATATTAATACTCTATTATTCCTGATGATTGCACGGGCAAGACATACAAGTTGTCGTTGTCCAACACTCAAGTTACTGCCTCCCTCACTAACGTGTTCGTGAAGTTCCATTTCTTTGAGCTCAACATCCTCCAGAGCTGACAAGAGAATGTGATCATCGTACGAATCAAATGGATCTAAATTTTTTCTCAAACGACCAGCAAATAAAAATGGTTCTTGTGGAATAATTGATATTTTTGAACGTAAATCATGTAGACCAATTTCACCAGTATCAATTCCATCAATTTCAATTTTACCATCAATATATGCCAGTCTAAATAATGCTGATATTAATGATGATTTACCAGCACCAGTTCTTCCGACAATTCCAACTTTTTCTTTTGCACCAATTGTAAAATTAAGATTTTTTAATACTGGAGCTTCCTCGGGATCATACGACATGCAGACATTTTTAAATTCAATATTACCACTTTCTGGCCATTCTTCTTTTGGTTTTTTATCAGGTAAACTTTCAAGTGGTGGTTCACTTTCAAGATTTGTAAATTCATTTATTCTTTCAACTGATGTCATTTGATTTTCAAGCTCAGCACTTTGTCTCATACCCCATTGAAACAATCCAGTCAATCCAATACTTTGTGTTATTGCAAGACCAACATTGCCACTTTTTGATCCTTCATCATTACTTTCAGGCAATACCAGGAAACTCAATGTGACTAATATAATATACAAAAGACAAAAAACATCAAGCCAAAAACCAAATGTTCGTGATGCGGCAATAAAAATGTACCATGCTGATGAATGAAGATCTTGATGTTGATCAAACTCGTTGATTAATACTTTATCAGCACCAAATGACCTGATGGTCGTCAAGCCTTGCATTGTTGCATTTAAATGACTAAAAACTGGTGATCTTGTGATTCCCTCAAGTCTCTTGACACTTCTTGATGTTGATAAATAGATAACTCGTAATTGATAAAATATTATTCCAATAAAAACAGTTGGAATTATGAGCCAATGATTTGCTGTACTCACAAGAACTATAACTCCAATCATACCAAGACCAATTTGAAGACAATCAATAAATGTCATTGGCAATAATTCGTCTATTGCACCCATGTCTTTGGAAAAACGATTTAATATTCGCCCTGAAGAATTTGTATTGAAAAATCTCATAGGAGCACGACTTATACTTCTAAACATTTTATCATGAAGTCGTCGTGATGCTCTCATACAAACTCCAAAAAATGCAAACGATCTAATGAATGTTACAGTTATTGTACCAATTGTCAAACAAGTAAAAATATAAATACACCATTCTCGAGATAAAAATCTATTCGAGTTGTCTAATTCTGTCATTGTAGAATTTGGAAACTGTTCTTCTAAATCAACCCAGTAGGCAATAAAATAATCACCACCAGTTGCAAATACTTCAGCACCAACGCAAAGGATAAATATAAAAAAAATCAAACACCAATGGCCACCGGCAGTAAAATATGATAAAAAAATATGAGCTCCAACTCTTCCTTTTGTTCGCATTTCAGCGACTTCTTCAGGTTCAATCTCATTGTCATTTTTTGTTCCATTTGTTAAAATTGAGTTATGAGAACTTATACTGGCATGACGTGAACTATTTTGACTCATAGCCAAAGATCTTGTATCACCATCAGGCAGTGGAGCAACTGTTAATGCTCCAAAGTCGATTCCTCTTGAAGTCAAATCATCATAACTACCCTCAGCTTCAATTTTCCCTTCTTTCATAACAATAATTTTATCAACATCCTTTAAAAATTGTATCTGATGAGTCACAAGGATTCTCGTTTTACCCTTGAGATATTTTCCAATGCATTCTTCAAACATGTGTTTGCCAACATGTGCATCAACAGCACTCAGTGGATCATCAAACAAATAAATTGGAGCATCAGCATAAACAGCACGTGCAAGATTTATTCTGGCTCGTTGTCCACCAGACAAACTTACTCCTCGATCACCAACAATTGTTTTATCACCATAGGGAAACAATTGATAGTCTCGTTTTAGCTGGCACACTTTGACAACTCGTTCATATCTTTTTTGATCAAGTGCTCGACCAAAGAGAATATTATTTCTCACTGAACCAGCAAACAACCATGGCTCTTGACATGCATATGCAATATTACCCTGGACATCAACACTTCCCTGATAGACAGCCAATTCTTTTAATATAACATTTAATAAACTTGATTTACCAGAACCAACTTGACCAACAATAGCTATCAGTTGTCCTGGCTTTACTGACATACTCAAATCACTCAATGTATCTTCACTATTTTCAGCTATCCATCTTACATGTGCTTTATCAATTGTCACTGAACCCTCATTATCATTTGAATGATTAATTTTTTTCTCTTCTTTTTCATTTAAATTATTTACTGTTAATGTTTCTTGATGATAAGTTGTTGAAAAATGTGGATGTCTTGATTTTTGTGAACCAATTTCTTCATACATCATAAAATCTTGTAAACGTTTTATTGACACAGAGGCCTCAGCTATCTGTGCAATTCCCAAAGGAAAAAATTCAGTCATTGTTTCACGTAAAAGATTAAAATATGCGGTCAGCATAAAAACTTTTTCTGCTTTTATACTGTTGCCACTTTCCTCATCATTATTTTTCAAAAGTAACATCACTAATATTGTTATAAACGTTGAAAATCTTGTAGTAAATGTAACAAAAGATATTAAAATACCCCGAACATAAGAAGTCGTTCGAATGACATTAATTTCTTTTTTCCTTGCTTTTTCAATTAAACGACTAAATGGATGTTCCCATGTATACATTTTAATTGCCTGAATACCACCGACAATTTCATTGGTAAGTCTAACACGTTCATCACTTCTGATTGCTGTTTTTAAACGAAGAGTTGATGATTTTTTACCAAGCCATGCTTGTAATGGTATGAACAATAATAGTGATCCAACACCAACAATAGCTGGCCATCCAACTTCAAGATACATAAAATACATAGCCATACCTGTTAACACTGGTCCAATCCAAATATAATGAAGAAATATTATTACATTATCAAATCTACTGACATCATTTGAGAGTAAATTAATAGCTTGACCAATTGTTATATCACCAAGTGCTGTTTTTGACAAACGTAAAGTTTTTCTGTAAATCAGTGAACAACATGCCACTCTCATTTTCATTCCAATGTGATTCAAGGCCATTACATAAGGATGCATCATAAAAACACTCAATGCTGAAGCTAGTATCACTGCTCCAGCATAAAAATAAGCTTCTTCTTTTGTCATATTATCATTATCTGTTTTGGAGTAATATTTTAAAAGTCTTCCCACTGCAAGTGGCTGGAAAACCCTGTAAAATATTCCTTTATATATTTTTCTTTATTTGAAAAAGCTAATTAATAATGAATAAATAATTATACCTGAATCCCAATTCCATGATTGCAGCAACAATGCCATACAATAAAATTTTTGGACCAAAAACTTTGATTAATACTCTACTCAAACTTGGTGCTGATTTTGAATTTTTTTTCTTTTGATTAATTTTATCAAAACGTCTCACTTCTTCTTCCCATGCTGATGATATTTTTTCACCCAACACACTGCTCTTGTGTTCCTTCAGTGGTCTTGTGAGATCATCAATTTCCAAGTCTCTTTTGTAACCAAGCCAAAATGTTTTCAACATCCATCTAAAATATTTTCAATCCAATTAAATTATTTTCTATTTATAAATTATTTAAATAATTTCTTACGTGAACGTTAAAGCACTCAGTGGATTAACACCTTGTCTGGGATTTTTTCTTCTTTGAATATTTAATTTGGCATCCATTTTGGCAGTTTATAAAATTTACTTACAATCAAAACTTCCTCATGTATATCTTAAAAAAACAAAAAAATACATAATTAATATTTAGCTACTTTTCTTTTGGAATGATAAATTGATTTTCTTAAAAATTAAACTCAACAAATTTCCAATATTCAAATGAAACTTTTCGTATACCAGAAATTTACTTGTAGTAGTTCTAATATTGTATCAACCAGACTGAAAAACAATAGAATCATTATCTCTAAATGATAAGCAAATAAACTGTGTAAATAATTTTTCGAATTTAATTTTTAATAATATATCAAGGCTTGTTATTATGAATACATACAATTATCATTACTTGATTATACATAAAAAATATTCTTCATATCTTATATTTGATAGTACATAAAAAAAAATATTTCAATCAAATTAATTTCAATTGTTTATTCAAATTAAAATTATACTTTTTCTGTTAATTTTTGGTAATAAATATATTTTATTAATTTCACCAATTGATGCAGACATTACCCAGTAAATTTAATCATTAAAAATTGAAAAATTTATATCATTTTATAATTATTTTTTTTGTATTTAATTTTTTATTTTATTTTATTTGTTGTTGATAATAATAATTTAACCTTACCGATAGCAACAAGTGCTTTTTTTTATCACACAAAGTAAAAACATTAGTTTTTCAAGATAACAATACTTAATGTCTGCATCAGTGGCTGAATGATTTGTTTGATTAATTATTTTTAAATTAACCATTGTTATTATTCTCTATGATATTTATTGTTGTACTCAAATAACTTAAATAATATGAACCCAGTAATTGATCTTATCAGTAAAGCTGTGTTGCTGAATGCTGACAATGATTTTTTATTATATTGTTATTATTTTTAGCTGTTAATACATTTATATAATGCAGATGCCAGGATATGTAACTTTTTTTGATGCAATTGCTAAAAAATTCTATATATAACAATTTATATGTGAAAGTATTTTTCTGATATAAAAAAATTAATAAATTTTCTCAAAAAAATATTCAATTACAGCAATTAATTAAATTATTAGATTAAAAAAAACAATTACGGCTACTAAAACTATATTAAATGTACTTTTTTTAAACAATTGTTATTAACACTTTTAATTAATTTTAAATTTATTTACTAATTTTTATTAATAGAATGTAAATAATTGTCTGTAAGGTTTTTTAAAAAATATAAAAATCATTTTTATTTTTTAGATGTTTATAATTTTATTTTTGTTATGTATTGTTAATAATTATTAAATCTTACCAATAACAAGGAGTTGTATTTTAACACTATTTAAGAAATTATATTTTTTAAAACACCAACCAGTATCTAGATCCAGGTTGGTGTAATTATTTTCTTTAGATAATTCAAGATAACTCATTGTTTTTTATTTATTTTTTTACTTTGAAACTTGTTTGAAACTGAACAAAATATTGTTGTGTCAAACCATGTCAAACTATATGTTTACTTTTGGTTTTTTTTTAATTTGTTTATTTACATAAATTGACAGGAATATTATTGTTGTTGTTGGATGTCAGCACCAGTCATTGCCCATGTTCCATTTTTTTTTTTGTTTTAAATTTCCAAATACAATAAATATTTAATTGTTATTAATAATATTCAAGTAATTTAATTTTCACACAATAATGCAAAAAGTAAATACATCATTTAATTTAATAAACAATATTTATTAATTTAAAAAACAAATCACAATTTGACAACTTGGCTGGTACTCATGAGTACCAATCATCGACAATCAATTTTTTTTTTAATCCACATTGTTAAACGTCAAATAAACAATAAAAATAAATAACAGTAAATAATAACAACTGTGTATTGTCAAAACAATTAACTTTGAATAAAATTATAAACCTAAAAATGAGTAAAACTCCAGGAAAAGTATCAAGACCTTATGAGGGAATACGTTATTCAGCTGATAAACAAATTGTTGTTCTAGACATTGGAGCAGCATACACCAAGTATTATCAATTTACCAATAATCATTACCACTTGAAAATAAAAAAATATCAAATATTTACAGTTAAAATTTAATTACAGATTTGGTTATGCTGGTGAAGCCACACCCAGAGGAATAATAAGAACAGAAATAAAATGTCCAACATCAAAATTAATTAGAAAAATATATAGATACAATGATGTTGATGATTTGTATCAATTACTAGTTGAATTTCTTCATGCATTATTTTTCAGGTAAATTAAATTATCAATAATTTCATAAATAAAATATATTTAACCATTTTTTTTTTGTTGTTTCAACATACAGACATGTTGTGATAACACCAAAAGATGTTAGAATGGTAATATTAGAATCACTGCTAACACCAACAAAATTTCGTGAAACACTTGCTAAAGTATTATTTCGTCATTTTGAAATTGGAAGTTTAATGTTATTACCAAGTCATTTGGTAACAATAAGTACACTTGGTTATGATACAGCACTTGTACTTGATGTTGGATATCAAGATGCAACATTAATACCAATATATCGTGGTGTTGCAATACTAAAAGCTTGGCAAAGTTTACCACTAGCTGCTGAAGCTGTTCATGAATATTTAATTAAAAAGCTACAAGCTGATTATCCAACAATTGACATCAACGAAAAATTAATTGAAGATATTAAAGTACGTACATGTTTTGTAACAAGCCTAGAACGTTCTAAAAAATTATCAACAAATGAACCACCAAAACCACCACCTTCTGTTAAATATCCTGGTGTTAAAACAATAAATATACCTGGTGAATATAGAGAAGAATCATTTGAATTATTATGGCAACGTGATAATGATAATTTAAGTATACCAACAATGATACTTGATGCAATAATTAAATGTCCAATTGATACACGACAACAATTAGCTGAAAATATATTACTCATTGGTGGTACAACAATGACAAAAGGTTTTAAAAGTCGTTTAAATAATGAATTAATTGAATTATTAAAATCATCATTATATAATGATAAATTAAAAATTAAAAAATTTAAATTTCATAATACACCATGTAAAGCTAATTATACTGGTTGGCTTGGTGGTGCAATATTTGGTGTTGCTGATTTACCATCAAGATGTATATTAAAAGAAAATTATTTAAAAATTAATCGTATTCCAGATTGGGCAAATCTTTTGGATAATCAAAAAGAAATTGGTTCAAATTATAGTATTTAAAAAAAAATTATAAATTCAATAAATATTAACAAAAAAATTTCTATATGTTTAATCATTTTTTATTTTTAATTATAAAACTTCAAAATAATTGATTATATTGTTGTTGTTGTTGTTGATTTAAAAGAAGGGGGAAAATTTACAATGTTGTTAAAAGAGTAAGTTTTTCATTAAGTTGAAGTTGTGTTTTAATAAGCTGTGATAATGCAACAACCATTAAAAGATCCTTGACATTGCTATTAAACATGTCATCAAATTGTTCACTAGTCATTTTAGGTACTGAATTAACCATGTCAAGTAGTGCTCTACCAACTTGATTATCTGGTTGTTGTTTACCAGCAATAACATCATCAACATAAGCAAGTACTTGATCCAACATTGATGCTAATTTTGTACTTGCACCAGCAATTTGTGCTAAATCCATTTGTGGCTCAACAATACCAGCTGATTTAACAACTCCTCCAATTGTTGATTGAGTTTTAGAACATACTTGTAAACCAGTTATTTCAGGTTCATAACTGATAATCTATAAATAACAAATAATAAATTAATTATTCAATTATTAATTAGTTGTTTTTTTTTTTTTTTTTTTNTTTTTTTTTTTTTTTTGTTTTATTTTAATTTACCTGAACTTTGATTGGTGTAAACATTGAACCTTGTTTACCATTTGGTACACCAAGTTGTACACAAACATATGCCTTGATAGCCATTCTTGTTGTATTGATAAGAGTTGTATCAACAGTTAAATGAACTGGATTATTACATTCTCTAGCATAATATTCATGAATAACTGATGAATGAGTTGTAACATCTTTACCAGTTGCCCACCA
This sequence comes from Aphidius ervi, assembly GCA_015776835.1. Taxonomy (NCBI): domain Eukaryota; kingdom Metazoa; phylum Arthropoda; class Insecta; order Hymenoptera; family Braconidae; genus Aphidius; species Aphidius ervi. Next base: position 588,317 of record MKYW01000037.1, read on the forward strand.
ACCAACAATATTTTCTTGAGGATTAACTTTACTATTTATTTCATAAAGATCACCAGCATAACCAAGCTCAGCTTCAACTTGATCATCATATTCTTTGTGTGGTACACAAAAACAATTTGTCACTTCTACGACACCTCTTTCAGTACTTCCTAGATAAAATATATAGTAAAATATATTTGAGGTTATGATCCATGTGACATATTAATTTGCATTTATTTAAATTATTTTATCATCTTACCTAACAAAGTACCAATAACTCTGTGTGAATCAGAATTACGACGTTCATATGCATCAACAATTTGAAATAACACCACTGGGTGAACTTTAACAATTAAATCAAGTGCCATGTTATCTTTTTTGTACAATATATAAAATTGAAGAGTTAATTCAAGTCAATAATTGGAGTAATCAGCCAAAAAAAATATGGAGTCGCCGACAATGATGGATTTCCTTTAGCCGCGTTTATAATTTTGTAAAATTTTTTTTCGTGTTTGGGGCGAGTTTACAGTCGGCTATCATCGGCAAATTAAAAGAGACAAATAAAATAAAGACACGTGCTTTTTTCTCTTTGACATTTGACATGTCAACAACTCTCTATTTAAAAAAATTGTCTATTATTTTCAGCAACTATAATTGTCTCTTCAATCAAAATATTGACGATTTAATCAAGCCACAATGTCCACCACAATTCCACTGCTCCATACACTATTTAAAAATTTAACTAAAATTATTTTTAAACAATTTATAATTATTGTTTTTCAAGCAACAAATAATTATACATTTTTTTTTTTTTTTCTTTAAATTATATCGAAATTTTCAGTTTGTTTTGTTTTTTTTTTTTTTTTTAATAAAAAAAATAATTTCTTTGTGACATAAAATTTATTAAACAGATGCAAATTAAAATACTGTTTTCAATGTTAATAATTTAATATTTTTTTTTTTCATTTAAAAATAGTGCAATAATTGTATTAAAATTTTTTTTTTTTAAATAAATTTTGCATAATTGCGTGGTGTATTTAAAATTAATTTTTTTTGACAATTTTATTTTTCTCTCTTTTTAAAAGCATTATTAATTTTCGATTATTTAATTTCGAGTAATTATTTTTTGGTTTGTATTTTGTTGGACAAATTTATCGGGTATACAATATTATTTTCACAAAATTTTACAAATATCCACAAATGACAATAAAATAAAGTTTATAAAAAAACAAAATTTCGACAGTTAGAATAATTTTTTTCGATTTTTTTCTTTCCATTATCGTGATGTTGCTTTTTTTTTTACAATTTTAAAAATTTTATTTTTTTTGTAATTTATACTCGTACACAATAAAATCTCAATTAACATATAAAATAATTAATGCAATTATATAGGTTTATCACCTCGTCAATTAATCACAATGTCAATTTTTATAAATTTATATTTTCAAAAAATAATTAGTACTATTAGTGATGATAATTTCTATCTGATCAAAAATAAAAAATTAGTAACAGTTAATGGATTATTTATTTAAAATAATAAAAAATAAAAAATAATATTTAAAAAAAAAAAAACAAGAAATGTAATTATCAATGACCGTCAATAATTATTGTGATTAAAAAAAGAAAAAAAAAAAAAAAAAAAA
>MKYW01000037.1:599885-620214 GCA_015776835.1 Aphidius ervi
TTTTTTTTTTTTTTTTTCTTTTCCTGTTTTTATTTTTTTCAGCAATAAATACCGTAGAATTCCATGGCACAATTATGATGAGCCGAATGATGATATTGTGGATGTGCATGTGGCATAATATTACCATGCATATAGTGGGCCTTGTATCAGTCTGTTGGTGGTTCAAGATAAGGTATTTCACTTGTAACATTGAATGATTCAAAATAATGATTTAAAAATTCAAATGTTGGTCGTTTTTCAGGTACTGCATCCCAGCACTGAATCATTAAACGATAAATACTATCTGGTAATGGTTGATTTGGTGGTTTTGGCATACGATAACCTTTGTCAACTTGTTCAATAACTTCACGTCCATGCATACCTAAAAATAATTAAATAAATAAATAAATATTGAACATGAAAAAATCAATGTATAATTGATAAAATAAATTAATTACCTGGATATGGTACTTGTCCATATGTAAATAGTTCCATTAAAAGAATTCCATATGACCATACATCACTTTTAATACTAAATTTACCATAAACAATAGCTTCTGGTGCTGTCCATTTAACTGGAAAACGACTACCTTGTTTTGGACAATATTCATCATCTTCAATAACTCTTGCAAGACCAAAATCACATATTTTAGCTTTATTTTTTTCTCCAATAAGTACATTTCTAGCAGCAAGATCACGATGTATTAATTGTTTACTTTCAAGATGTTCCATACCAGATGCAACTTGTGCAGCAATATATATTAAATCTTCAAATTGCATAAATTTACCATCACCAGTACGTAAAAAATCAAGTAAACTACCATTACACATATATTCTTGTACAATATATATTGGTTCTTCTTTTGAACATACAGCATATAATGCAACAAGATGACGATGACGAAATTGTTTCATAATTGATGCTTCTTGAAGAAATGCTTCTGATGACATTGTACCTGGTCTCAATGTTTTAACAGCAACTTCAATTTTATTACGCCATTTACCATAATAAACTTCACCAAAATTACCATGACCAAGTTTACGTATCAATTGTATTTCATTTCTATTTATTTCCCATTTATCACGTAACTCTGGACCAAGATCCCACATATCTGGTTGTGGTTTTGGACATGGTTTTGATAATACATGACATAAACCAAGTGCATTTTTACTATATGCCATAACAAGTGCTGGTAATGTTATAAATGTTTGATTTGTTGCTATAAAAAAACCACCATTATCAAGTGGTTTTATTTTATAATGTTTAACATGATGTCCTCTTCCTTCTTCCCAATCTTTAACTGATAAACTATAACCACGTGGATTATGTTCACTTGGACGTACTAAAAATGTACCACGTGGATTTTCATCAACTAGTAATAATTTACCAGCTTCTTTTCTTGATACATTTTCAAAAAACCAACTGTAACAAAAATATATATTGTAATGACATGTCTCAGACTTTAAGTGCTTTACAAAATAAAAAAAAAATAATAATATGGGGTGACTTACTCTTCACTCTCAACAGAACGTTCAACCGCAACAAAGTTCCAAGGTATGAGACCCTCTTGTAGAGTCCTCATGTGTAATACTCTCCACCAGTCTGGCTCAGAATCATCTAGGACTTCCATACGATCACCCTTTATAAAACTCACATCTGTACTTTCACGTGCTGTATAGTTGTACAATGCAACAACCATTTTATTTGCTCTTTGTGAATGTGCTAAATTGATTTTTTTATTTATCAACATAAAAATAATATTATTCATTAATTTATTATTAATTTTATTAGTTAAAAATAGTCATGATACATCAATGGGAATAAATTTGAAAAAAAAAATAAATAATATATTAATTTGTTTAAATAATAATAATAATAAAATAATAATACACACATGCAGGTAATACAACAGGTGAATTTGTTTTACGAGGTTGATGATTTGGCATCATAATCTTACAGGGTGTAGGTCTTGGTCGTATTATATCAGCTCGAGCTTGAACACCTCTTTGATTTGGATCAGCTGTGTATCGACTATCCAATGATCCACCATTGCTGTGTTTTGAGCTCAATACTGCTTCAGTTTTTTTATAAACTACAAAAATAAAATAACAAAAAAAAATCATTACAATAATTCTAATTTGCATTAACTAATTTACAATAACAAACAAACAAACAAACAAACAAACAAACAATACAAATTCCAAAAATAAAATATTTTATCAATCACAATTAGCTTATTAATTAATTAATTAATTTGTTTAATTAACGTACCAATTGGTTGAGGCTCCTGCCTTTTACTGCAACACTTTCCCATTTTTGGTTTGTTTATTTTATTTTTATATCAAATTAATATTTAATTATCCTTTTCAAGAATAATTTATTTAGTCAATTTGTTTTTTCTTTAAATTATTTTTTTTTTTTTAATCTTTTAAAGACAAATATTTGATAATTTAATCATCAAAATATATCACAAACAACTCCATGGTAATTATCTTAATGTGGTCTCTTGGAAAAAATTTTTTTTTAATTTTTTTTTCACTCCATTATTCCTTACTAAACGCCTTACCCTGGAAAAAAAATAAATAGAAAATGTAAATTAATTATAAAGCAACATTTCTTAATTTTAATTTGTTTTTTTTTTTTTTTGAAATTTATATTTTCTAGTCTAGGATAAAAGGAAAAATGATAAATTAAAATTTTTTTTGTAACTTTCGGTGACAAAGGAAGTGTGAGGCTATTTTTTGAAGCGGTGAATTTATTAAATCTATATTCCAGGAAGTTTACTTGAATGCATTGATGCTACTTTCAAGGATTTTTATTTAAAAATAAATTTTTTTTTTTTTACCATTTATTTCCTTTGTCTTTCATCCAAGCTCTGCATATTAATTTGGTTTTACTTTTTATCAATTTTTTTTTTATTAAAAATAATAAAAAGTTTTTTTTTTTCTATTGAAGTATTAAAGTATGTCAAAGGAAGTTGATATTTTCTTTTTGTTTCAATATTTATTTGTATATTTTATATGCTGTTTTTATTTTTAATTAGAATAAAATTATTTAAACAAGATTTTTTATAATTATTTTCAATAAAGTTTAACAGTAATTTATTATTATTTTTATTTTTTAATGAAAATTTATGTCTTTGTGTCGAGGGATAGATAAATTAATTTTCCCTGTCGATAATAATTTTGATTTTGAAAGGAAAATAAAAAAAACTCACCCCTAAAAGCTTTTGGATAATGAAAATAAAAATCTCACGTGTCAAAATTGTTAAAAATACAAATTTAAAATTAGACATAAATTAATCTAGCATCCCCTAATTTAATATTAAAATAGACTTTAAATGTATGAAAATTTTAATTCTTTAAATGAAAGTTTAATCCATTAAAAAAAAAGGGAAAAAAAAGAGTCATTTTTGGAGCAACCAAGGGTTTTAAATTGTCAAAAAATAAAAAAAATAAAATTGACATGACCTCCTGGCACGTTTAGAAAGAAAAAAAAAAAAAAAATACAAATTAAACCATCTCTTTCTTGCCTTTGTATAATTTTTTTTTTTTTCCATTTTCAAAAATAGAGTTTTCATGTTTTTTTAATAAAAATAGATTCAGAAACTTTAATCAACTCGAAAGAGGGTAAAAAAAAATACATATATTTTTCTTTTCATCATTTTCTTTATTTATTTATTTATTTTTTTCCCTTCTCAAATATATTTATGAGTTTGTATATGCATACGGAAAAAGTATCACAACAATATATCTTTAAAATGGACATGAAAAGACAGTCAAATTTACAGTTAAAGAAATTTTTTAAATTTGTAGTTCAAACTAATAATTCATGAGTAATGATGATACATATTATGAATAATAATTCAATGAATGGAAAAATCAAAAGTCATTCAGATATTATCCAAAAGTTTATATCGAAATAAAATAATATTAAACATAATATAGCTGAATATTTTTGAAGAATATATATATAAAGATAAAATAATATATTGGGCATTTATCTCATCCATCAAAGATAAAAAGAATAATAAAATAGAAAAGATGAGTCAATGGGTCTATGGGTCGACAATACAAATATATATCCATAAAATCACCCCCTATTTTTTCTATTTTTTTTATTTTTCGTTAGTCATAAATATTTTAAAGATTACACAACTTCTCCTTTTCTTCTATATTTCTAATAATTCTCAATAATATACTAATTTAATTTTTTTAATTTTAAAAATTATATTATCAATTATTATTGATGAATAATCCTTATATAAAAAGGACAAACATCATCGGTCTTACGGACATTTGATTGGTTATTGTTTTTCTCTCACTAACTCTCATATGAATTTCTTTCTGTTTGCCTTTTTCTATTATTTTTTTATTTATTTCGTTAGCAACAAAAAAACAACAAAAAAAAGAGTGAGTGAGACATAGTTTTTTTTTATTGTTGCTAACGAAATAAATCAAATAAACAAAGAGTGATCTTCGAAGGATTAAATCGGTAACATATACGAGCGCTTGATAGACCGCGCGACACATAAAATGTTTGTTGTTTATTATTGTTATAAACAAATGCATCAGTAGAAATCCACAAAAAAATATATTTTACTTCTTCAAAATGTCCTGTATTTAATGGATTTTTCAGAAATACTGTGCAACAAATATTTATTGTAAAAAAAATTGTTTAAACTTTTAAAAAATTTTAACTTCATAATTTTCCACTGGTTTTTTTATTTTCAATATTTTTTTTTACAATAAATATTTGTTGCACAGTATTTCTAAAATATCCATTAAATAAAGGACATTTTGAAGAAGTAAAATATATTTTTTTGTAGTTTTCTACTGATGCATTTGTTTATAACAATAATAAACAATAAACATTTTATAAATTATGGATACAGGCGCGCGTAGCGCGCCAATGTGCTCGGATAATAAAAATTAAATATGATATAATGGAAAAAAAATGTAATTTAATTATCAAATTTATTATGTATCTCAAATTTGTATTTATTTTTTTTTCTTTTTTTTGGAGTAATTTTGGTTGTAGTGATTTTAGGGGTATTCGATAATGCTGAATAATTATGAAAATAGAAAAACATCATGTTACGTGTATTGGTATAAAAAAACATTTGTTATTTTTCAATGAAAATTCATGATTATTAAAATAGCAAAAATATTTTTAAATATTAAACATAATAGCTAAATGACTATTTAAAATATCTCAATAATCCTATTTAAAAAAATCACTTTATTTCAGCTAACTTCACACTGAAAGGTTTTTATTTTGTTATTATTTTTTTTGTATATTGTGAAATTAGCTGAAATAGAGTGATTTTTTAATTTTGTTTTTTTTTTTAAATTTGTTATTTTCTATTTTCTTAGTTGATCAATTTAAATTTATTTCTTGATGATCTTTATTTAGTATTTTATATAAAGCTTTTAAGAATTAGTTTTTTACATTTTTTTAACGTGATAGAATAATATTATATATATTTTTTTTTAGATTGAGTTTTGTAGATAGTTAAAATGGTCGTAAAGGGTAAGAAAAAAAGTTAAAACCGTGGATTTCATGTTTTTATCGATTTCGGTTTTGTTTTGACTGTAGTGGAAAAAACCTTTTCGTGGCTACCATTTTTAAATTTTATTAAAAAACCACATAAAAATAGTTCAGACATATTGAAACAAAATGATTAATTTTAATTGTTTTTTAAATAAATAAACACTCCAATGAGTTGACGATGCCCTGCAATACAAGTAAAATTTAACTATTCATTTTAAATAGCCTCATACGTATTGCATTATTGAAAAATAAAAAAACCACATAAAATTAAAGCAATACGTATGAGCCTTAGCATATCCGATGCAATACGTATAGAGCTAATAGAAATTAACGCAATACGTATGGGGCTGAAAAAAAGTAAAGCGATATGTATGGGGCTGAAAAAAAATTAAAGCAATACGTATGAGGCTCAGAAAATCCAAAGCAATATGTATGAGGCTCAAAAAAATCAAAGCAATATGTATGGGGCTTAGAAAATCCAAAGCAATACGTATGAGGCTTAAAAAATCTAAAGCAATACGTATGGAGATGGAAAAAATTAAAGCAGTAGGTATGAGGCTCAGAAAACTCACAGCAATACGTATTGGGCTCAGGAAATACAAAGCAATACGTATGGGGCTGAAAAAAATTAAAGCAATACGTATGAGGCTTAGAAAATCTGAAGCAATACGTATGGGGATGGAAAAAATTAAAGCAGTACGTATGAGGCTCAGAAAACTCAAAGCAATACGTATGGGGCTGTAAAAAAAAATTAAAGCAGTACGTATGAGGTTTAAAAAAATTAAAGCAATACGTATGGGGCGGAAGAAAATTAAAGCAATACATATGAGGCTTACAAAATAATTATTTCTTATTGTTTTCTAAGTTAATCACACTCTAATAAGTTGACGGTGCTCCGCAATACAAGTAAATTCTATCTATCTATTTTAAATAGCCTCATACGTATTGCTTTATTGAAAAAAAAAAAAAACCTTATAAAATTAGTTCATGCTATGAAATATTAATACAAAATAATTATTTCTTATTGTTTTCTAAGTAAATCAACATTCTATAAAATTCAGTGACCAAAAAACCTAGGCTCCCAGAGACCCCATATTCACCCCTGCCTGTATTTAGCTATCATCAGTAGTTGAATTCACGAGGTAATAGGGTCTTCTTTGAATTTATTTAAATATTAACGAATTGAACAAATACTCTGTATCATTATTTTTAGTATTATTTTGACTATAATTTTTGGTTAAAAAAAAACTCATGAAAAAACCGCGCGAAGCGCGGGTATGCCCTAGTTATTATAAATAAATAAATATTACATTTCAAAATTTATTTTATTTTTTTGTTTCAATTTACTTTTATCAAGCATGATGATCTTGGATTAGCTTAACAATTTATTTATTTCAAAAAGCCAACAAATTAATCATCCTATTCTATAATGACTCATAATGTTATCATTAATTTTTAGCTTAATTTTTCAAATTTCTTTTCTACCTGCTAGTAGATACGTTCATTGTGAGAAATTAAAATCTATACGTATTTTATTTTTGGGATATTAATTCCGTTCAGGATATTGAGTTATGCAATCATAAAATGAAATTGTTATTTGTGAATATTTGATAAAACGTCATGGTTAATATCATCTAGTATCAACAATATTACAACTAAATGTAAAATTGAGTAAAGGCAAGATAAGGGATAATATATTAATAGAAAAAAAAAAAAAAGGGACGTGGTGCAGTGGTGAGTTTCTCTTGGTATATCGATTTTTGTCAAATGGTAAAATGGGGGAGTTGCCCAAGCTAGCCAGAATGAAATGGCGAGCAACTATGTTTGATACACATCAAAATATTAAATAACAAATTTATATATTTAAAAAAATAATAATAAAAACAATTAATCGTATTTGTTAAAAAGTTTTTGATGAAATAAAAATTAAGTCTCACGATATATATAAAGTAGAGGTATTAATTATTTTATTTAAAAAAAAAAAAAAATATAAAATTACTGAGTTCATATCTCTTTTGATGAGGAAGGAGTTCTCAAGAGGTGGATTCAAGTTTCTCTCAACAATCTCAAGTTATAATGTATATATACATATATCATATATTAATATTATAAAATTATTTAATGTTAACGGTGCTCAGGGTGTTACGGCCAACGAACTGGCAAAGCTTTCAAGACTTATCAAACACTTGTCTCATTTCTTTATATATTTTTTTTTTATTGTCATTTCAAATTTTCATAACTCAACTTGGCATGTGTCAAATAATTCATAACATTTAAAACTTTTTAATTAGCATTTTCTTTTTTTTAATTTATAAAATACATGTCTTCTAGCAAAATAATTTCAATTTTATATCTTAATTTTTAATAAACACGTTCACAATAAATTGGCTGTTAATAAATCCATATATATTAACGTCGATAAATTTTTAAATGAAAGTTCAATTGCAAGTACGTCTAGTTATGTATTTATTTATATTAAAAATAAATATTTCTCAATTTTTTTAAAATTGTATAATAAAAAATAAATATCATGTATTTAAATTAATATTTTAAACAAGTGTTAAAAATTAAAATTATCATTATTTTATTTATTTTTTTTATAATCTAATTGTTTAAAACAACGTTAATAAAATTCTTTAAACAATAAAACAATTGTATTATTTTAACAATATAAAATTTCAAATTTAAAAATTTAAAAGTTCTTTGTTTTTACGTGTTGGAAAAAATATAAAATTATAAATTGAAACTTTGTTAAAAGTTGTTGAAAATTTATAAAATTAATTAACAATTTAATGCTCATGTTATCTATATAACAAAAATTTAATAAAATTAAAAAATTAATTGTTATAAATAAAATTGAAAAAATATAATTTGAATTTCAAAAAAAATAAAATTTAAATTTCTAAATAACAAATGACATGAATAATTTTTTATAATATTGATATACATATATTACCAACATTTGATACATCAACAAATTTAATATCCTAATATTTAATATTATTAATGAACAATTATAAATAGAGTCAAGTTTTTATAGCACCACGTAGCAACTGATGATGTCAGTTAAAATCGATCCATACAAAATAATAAATCCACGACCTAAAAAACTAAAAAATAAAAAACTTTTAAATATTTTTTATTTTTATTATCATCTATCCACTCTTTAGTGTTATCATTTTTTATATTTTTTTACGCTGTCATTTTACTTTGAAGTGTTTGCTCCAAAAGAGAGTGAATGAAGAAAAAAAAATAAAAAAACCTTTGCCTCTAAAAAATTCAACAGAGCGTTTTAACTTGTTATATAATATATTTTTTTTTTTATTGTTTATTTTTTTTTTTTTAAGCTTTTTATCTATGTTAAAAAAGATATGGCTTGAACGGGGGGGCCTTGTTCATAACCCACAGTGAGATTTATTTTTAAGTGGCAAGTAGCACTCAAGTGACGAATTTTTACCAACTCCATAATTTATTTTGATGAATAATTTTTAAACTTTCAAATAATAATAATAATAATAATAAACAAATAAATCAATGAAACCAGATGATGACCAGATGTAAAAAAAGTATAAATATGTGTGCCCTCCCCCTAGCCCCCCACACTAGGCCTGTACGTGTTATTTAACAATAAAAATTTTAAAAACAGCCCCCTTAAAATTTAGACCTTTCTATTGACCATAATTTTAACCCTCATTAATTTAAATATTTATTTTTTAACTCTCACTTTGTGTGCATGAAATTTATAAAATTTATAGCCTCTTAAAATCTTGAGCCAGGTAAGTTTATTTTACTTTGTTTTATCATTGAAAAATAAATAATTACACACGTGTTACAGATGTTAAATATTATAGAAATAATATTACAGAAAAAAAAAATATTTAAAGACATTGTTTATTATTATTTTTATTGAGGTAAAAAACAGATGTATAAAAAATAAATATAAGAATATTAAATAATTATGTTAAAAAAATTTAATCATATTTAAAATGAAAAAAAAAAATTACAGCTGTTTGGTTTTATGATAATTTAATTATTTATTTATCTTGATAATGTTTTTTTGTATTTTTTAAATGTAATTTAGATGTTTTACATTAGCTTAATTTTATTTCTAAAACTATGAGATATATAGAAACTTTTTGTGTTTATTTTTACATGAAAAAAAAAATTGTTTATTTTGTGGCTAATTATTATTTATTATAAATAAATTGATATATTTTTGGTAAAATTATTTTTATTATTATTACAGATATTCTCAGGCATCTTTTGAGTTGACACTCACTAACTTTCCCCTAATAATTTTATCTTGAAGAGAGAAGATAGAGAGAGGGATAATATTGTAGAAAAAAAAAAAATCAATAAAATACAAGCAATGGGGAGTTTCTAACAGGGGTAAATAGGGGTCTCAATGGGGTATGATGATGCAGACTATTTTTAAAAAAATTTTATTATAAAAACAAAGTAAAAATTTATCTATTTTTTCATATAAATTTCATCAAAATGTCTTGATAATAAAGCCCAGCATAAATAGTCAAACAAATTTGAATAATTCTACAAATTTAATTGTTAAAATTAAAAATTTTCAAAGACTTTTTGATGATAATTTTAGAAAATTAATTAACTTTTTTGTTTTTCAAATTAATTTTCATTGTATTTGCAGATTAATAAGTATTGTATTTTTTTTTTTTTCAAGAAATAGTTTAAATATAGAAAAAAAATTAAATCCTAGTTGTTGGATATATTATTTTTGATGATTATATGAGATCAACAGGTTTTGAATGGAGTCACGATTTGAGGTGAAAGTCATCGAGTCAAAGGAGAGTTGTTAAGTAGGCGAGTTCAAGTGAGCAAGCTTGCTAGTTGACTCAAAAAATAAATAAATAAATATATATTTTAGTACAGTAGATGATTTTTTTTTTATAAATAAAATTTATTTTTTTGTTGTTGTTTAATTTAATTTGATATTATGAAAAATATTTATATCAATATTTTTATATTTTTTTAGTATACAAGTCTTGTTATGTAACACAATTTATGTCAATAATTATTATTTATTATTTAATTAAATACTTTTACTGATAATATATATTTTTTTATCTTTTTTTATCAACAAAGATATTATCGTCGTGTAAATAATTGGCTCCTATATACGGTTACAGATAAACAGTTGAGGGATTTTTTTTTTTTACTCTTCAATAGACAGATATATTTATGTGATAAAATTCAATGATTAATCATCAAAATAAACAACAATTAATCAACAATAATTGGCTGTCTAAAAATATCCATTTTCGTGGGTTTTTTTTTTTTTTTTTTCGAATCGAAACAAATATGCACTTTGAATCGTTAAAAATCGAAATTTTTGGGAATTTTTTTTTTCCAATATGTTGAAGAAATTACAGAGATATTTATTGACTATATAAATTTAGATAAATAATTTTTAAAATTAACAACAATTAATCACCCAATATCAATCCATAATTGGCTCTTATAAATTAACTTCCTCAAATTTCTCAATTAAATTTTTACTTTGCACAGTGAAAAATACAAAGATATTTTGTTTATAAAATTTAAAAAAATCCATTAAATTGTCATACACATATTCTAATAATTAAATTGTTAATAAAAATATTTTTTTTTTTTAAATAAATACTCAGTATAGATATAAAGAGTGGAAGTTGAATTGGCAAAGTCGTGTATTTCCTCTAAAAAGCCATCAAGTTTATTGAACGCAATGGATGAGCCAAAAAAAATAAAAAAAAATGTTGCAGTATGTGGGAGAATTGTTTCATTGGCAACAGAATAAGAGGGATTAAAAAAAAAAATTTTTGTAATAAAAACCACCCCCGTTAAATTCGATAGAATCGTCGCTTTCTCGGTCATTGCTCGATTCGTGTTGTTGAATATTAAAATCCCTTTGTCGCAACAGAATAAATAAACAATATCATCATCATTTATTTTTTTTTATTATGACCAATCTTGTACGCGGGTTCAATGAACAGGTTGGCATTTTATATAAACTTTTACTATACCTGATAGATAATAAACATTTAAATAAATAGATAAAAATATTTTAGTTTTTACCAAGTTGACTTCTTGATTATTCTCGTGTATACATAATAATCTCTAAATTTTTAAGTTTTTTATAAAAAAAATTTATCTCTTTTTTGTATAAAAGGTTACATTGTTGTCAACTTGATGACTTATCAAAAATAAAAAAACGTTATAAATAAATAAAGATAGTTAAATAAACAAAATATACAAAAAAATTGATATGAAAATGTAAAAAAATTGTAGGAAAATTAGAAAATATAATAACACATTAAACAGTGCATGAAATTTTTAAAAAATTATAATATTTTATAAATTTAAAAATAGATAAATAAATATTAACAATTGAAATGAAATTATTAATAATGGATTAATGAGTTGGGGGTTTTGTTATTCACTCATGCATTTTATACTTAACATACTTTTACAATATATTTGACCTTGTTTTATTGTTTATTTAAAATATATTTTTATAATTTTTAATTTGGGAATGATAAATAATAGATAATGTTGATATTTTTAATAAATAAATAATAATTGTTTATTAATAAATTAAATATATATTAAACAATTGATTTAGAAATTTTTTTTTCTTTGAATTGTAGGTTCTTTAAAATGAGAGGTTAGTATTTGTATAACTATGAAAAAAAATATTTTTTTTAGGTAATTGTCAATGCCAAAGGATATAAAAAATGACCGGAAGTAATGTTTTTTATTTTCATTATTATGATTATAGTGATAGGTGAACGAACAGAATTGTAGAAACTCTATCGTTCACTACCATTGTCTTGAAAATCGATTGTACATTTAATAATTAATCAAATGAAAAAATAAAAAATAATAAATTTTTTATGATTAAAAATTTATAAATAAATAAATATAAATAAATAATTTAATTTTTTAATAATTATATTTATTAACAAATATTTAAAATAAGGAGAAAAAATAAAATTTACAAAATTTTTTTTTTTATCATTTTGGTAGAAAAAGCTTAAATAAAATTGAATGAAAAAAAAAACTTGAAATAGAAAAAAAGTAGAACAATTTTCGAGTGTAGTTTTTTATATATTTTTTTTTTTTTGAGTAATTATTCCATTTAAAAAAAGTAAGTCAAGTGCGATTTGCTACTTGCACGTCAAGTGTTCTCCAGCCAACCTTTGTAAATGAAAATAAAAAAAAATTTTTTTGTTTTATCAGCTTTTTATATTTGAATAATTCGATGATGACAAAAACAATGTGCGTAATGACTTCCGCAAAGTGTGCATAATTTCTTTTTTTTATTTTTAATTGTTTATATTTTTATCTTGGCTAATAAAAAAAAAAAAAAAATAAAATAAAATGTCACTAGAAGAATCACACATACCTTAAATTTAAATAGCCAACTAATTATAAATAAAAATAAATAAATTTTTAAAATACTCCAATAATTTATTTACATTTTATTTTCTCCAGGAAAAAATTTTTATAAATATAATATTAAATTTAAATAACTTGAATTAATTATATAAAAAATTTCGTCGCCAATCAAGTTATAAATTCTCAAAATTTAATTGATGATTTTTTTTTGTATTCAAAACAAAAAACTATATAGTTAATTTAAATTTTACCCAAATAAAAATACATGAAAATAAATAATTACCAATGGTACATCGACCCGCAAACGTGATATAATTTTTCTTCATGTAATCCTTCCGTCAACAACAAAAGAAAAATTGTAAAAAAAAACCAAATTTACTCCAAAATCACAAAATCACAATAAAAAAATTTTCACTTTTTAAATTTACCTGTCAATTTAGGTAAGCAATAAATACAAAAAACAACAACACTGTCATAAATTTTCCAATAACAAAAAATAAAAAATAAAAAATAATTTCAACAGTCAATAAAATGAATATTTTTTTCACGACATAAAATCCACTTGAAGTTGTTTGTAATATTTTGATACACTACCAATCCATCCATTGCAAAATAAATTACAAAAAAAAAAATATATATAAATATTTATTTTTTAATAAATTTGGTATTGTTTGTGATGCAGCCAAAAGCTGCTAATGATTTTGCGCAGCCGGCGCGATATCAACTGAACTGGGTCTACACACCAATAAACCTATACCTCCCCTCTACGCCCACCCACTGGGGACGACGACTTGACGCCATTTTCCCTGGTTATTGCCCCTTCCTAACAACAAGACCAAAAAAAAAAAAGAACTGCTCCAACAAAAAAAATACATATCCTTTGATAAAAGGTGTTCAAGGAGCGTATCAATTTGTAACAACAACAAGGTACCAAGGTTCCTTATCACTTGGTGCGCTTGCGTCATCATCAAGAGCATCATCATCAAGCACCAAGTGTCCAACACAACTATTTTTTCAACACAACCATTCATCTCTGCCTTCTCTGGGTAACGTTCAAATAACAATAACAATTAAACAGTAGTGTAACAAGAAAAACTTAAACCCTGGTTTATAAATAAATTTTTTTTGTATTCGTGTCTCTTTTTCATGTTTTTTTTTTGCTTTTAGCCTTTTATTTTCTGTCTGCCAGCCAAGCTGAAAAGTCTGATTATTGAATTCTTGAATTGCTGGATTATAAAATATATTTAATATATAATCATGGCTAATTCAATGATATTTGGATCTTTGACAAGATACACATTAACTAAACATTACATCACAAATCCAGGTAGATATTATTGTATTTTAAATTAACACAATTTTATTTTAGATATATAAATGTTAATATTAACGAGAATCAACCTTTGTACCCAACTATAAATTTATATAAATTTATTATTGTTGCATTTGTTTTAATGAAAAAATTATATTGTTTATTGTTTTTTTTTTTTTTGATTATTTACAGCACTTCATAAATCATTGAGAAATTTAGCAACAATTGCTACGACAAATAATAAACATACAAAATGCAAAATTATCGACGATGTTGCTGTTATTACATTGGATTCACCTGGGGTCAAGGTAAATTTTATATAATAGTTTGCAAAATTAATTATAAAAATTTGTATTGTATCATTTATTTGGATAAATTAATTAGGAAAATACATTAAATGCCGAGATTATGGAAGAAATGAGGGTAATGATGAAAGACATTGAAGCAAATCCATCAGTTAATTCAGCTGTTTTGATAAGTGGTAAATATAGTTTTATTGCTGGTGCTGATATCAACATGTTACAACAAGTTAAAACAGCAGATGATGGTGCTAAAATAGCAAAAGGAGGACAAGAAATATTAAATTTAATAGCTAATTGTAAAAAACCAATTGTTGCTGCTGTACAAGGAAATTGTTTAGGTGGTGGTCTTGAGGTAAAATAATAAAACATATTTTATTTATGATAGATTAATTGATGACTGATTTGATTATTATTTTGTTAGGTTGCATTGGCATGTCATTATCGTATTGCTGTTAAAGATAAAAAAACAATATTTGGATTACCAGAAGTCAAACTTGGTCTATTACCTGGTAGTGGTGGAACACAAAGATTACCAAAATTAATTGGTCTAACAAATGCATTACCAATGACATTAACTGGATCAATGATTAAAGCTGATAAAGCTAAAAAATTAGGTATTGTTGATTTGCTTGTTAATCGTCTTGGTCCTGGTATATTAAATCAAGATGAAAATACAAAAAAATATTTAGAAGAAACAGCAATTAAAGCTGCAAAAGATATTGCAAGTGGTAAATTAAAAATTGATCGTAGTCCAAAAAGTGTTGTTGATAAAATAACAAATTGGGCAATTGGTATTGATTATGTTAGAGATTATATATTTAAAAAATCAACTGATTCAGTTATGAAAATGACTGGTGGTTTATATCCAGCACCATTAAAAATTATTGATGTTATTAAATGTGGTATTGTAAAAGGTCCAATTGCTGGTTATGAAGCTGAAGCTAAAGGTTTTGGTGAATTAGCAATAACACCACAATGTAAAGGTTTAATTAGTTTATTTTTTGGTCAAACAACATGTAAAAAAAATCGTTTTGGTAAACCAAATGTTAATGTTAATAAAATATCAATTGTTGGTGCTGGTTTAATGGGTGCTGGTATTGCACAAGTTAGTGTTGATAAAGGTTATACTGTTGTATTAAAAGACACAAGTGATGCTGGTTTATATCGTGGTGTTGGACAAGTACAAAAAGGTCTTGATCAAGCTGTTAAAAGAAAACGTATATCTGCAATGGAAAGAGGAAAAATAATGGCTAATCTTGTGCCAACTTTAAATTATAATGATTTTAAAAATTCTGATGTTGTTATTGAAGCTGTATTTGAAGATCTTTCTATTAAACATAAAGTTATCAAAGAAATTGAAGCAAATACATCAGAAAATTGTGTTGTTGCAACAAATACATCAGCAATTCCAATAACTAAAATTGCTGCTGGTAGTGGTCGTCCTGAAAAGGTATTTATCATCATTAATATAATAACAACAAGTTTATTTATTTATTTATTTATTTTCAATATGTTGATAGATCATTGGAATGCATTATTTTTCACCAGTTGATAAAATGCAATTGCTTGAAATTATAACACACAAAGGTACATCAAGTGAGACAATTAAAACAGCTGTTGATGTTGGTTTAAAACAAGGAAAAATTGTTATAACTGTTGGTGATGGTCCTGGTTTTTATACAACAAGAATTCTCAGTGCAATGTTGTCTGAAACATTACGTCTTCTTCAGGTTAATTATCAACAATTTTAAATTTTAATTATAAATACAAATTTATTAATTTAATTATTCAATTTTAGGAAGGTGTTGATCCAATTCATGTTGATAAATTATCAAAGAAATTTGGTTTCCCAGTTGGTGTAACAACCCTTTGTGATGAAGTTGGTATTGATGTTGGTGCTCATATTAGTGTTGATCTTGCTAAAGCTTTGGGTGAACGTTTTCAAGGTGGTAATGTTAATATTCTCAGTGACATGGTTAAAGCTGGCTACTTGGGTAATTATTTATTATAAATTTATATTTTAAAAAACAATAATAATCATCAACAACAATGACATGTATATGTTTATTTACAGGTCGTAAATCTGGAAAAGGAATATTTGTTTATGAAGCAAATAGAAAAGAAAGAGACTTGAATTTTGGTGCTCTTGATATTTTAAAAAAATATTCAGTTGAACCAAAAGGAAGCACAACTGATGAAGATCGTCAATTACGAATGGTTACCAGATTTGTTAATGAAGCTGTTTTGTGCCTTGAAGAAAATATTCTTGCAAATCCAGTAAGTAATCAATGTCATTTTTATTAATTATCATCAACATGTTTAAATATTTTTTTAAAAATTAATTAATCAATTTTTTGTTTGAAATCATAGCTTGAGGGAGATATTGGTGCAGTATTTGGTCTTGGTTTTCCACCATTTACCGGTGGTCCATTCAGATATGTTGACACCATAGGTGCAAATTATATTGTTAAAAAAATGGAAGAATTTCAAACGCATTATGGTGCATCATTCAAACCATGTCAATTACTTTATGACATGGCTGCTGATTCATCTAAAAAATTCCACACAAAATAATTATTTTTATATATAAATCATCAATGAACAAAAAAGAAAAAACATCCATATAGAAAAATTTATATTTTTCAATAATAGTAGTAATATTAATAATAATGTTGTATTTTATAAAAAAAATTTTTCTATTGTTCATGTTTGTTTAATTTTTTTTTCTTCTTCTTCTTAATTATGAAGAAAAAAAAAATTAATAATCATATTTTTGATAATAATTATTGAAACATTTTTATTGTGTTAATATATAAAATAATAATAATAACACATTAATTATTAAAATTTATATTAAATATATTAAATAAATAAAAAAAAAATGAAAATATTTTCAATGAAAATTTTGATTATTTACTTGGAATTTTGGATTTATTATTAATTAATTTACAAAATGATGATTATTAATTGTTGAAAAAAAAAAAATAAAAATTAATAATTACAGGTGAGATTAATTAAAAGGTAGACAGTGTTAACCAAGCCACCACCAGAGGCAGCACAATTATTAAAAATTAAAAAAAAATAAAAACCCAATTAACTTGATTATTTGTTTAAATTTATTTTTGGTGTTATTTTTTCATTAATTAAATTATTTTGAACATGTTGAATAAATAATTATTAATTAATAACAATTATAAATAATTAATTAAAGGAAAATAAGAGCCGCCTGGTGATATATTTTACAAGCTTAGAATTGCTGCCTCTAGCGAACGTTCAGGTAAATTTAAGTCTCGGGTTGTTGAAGCCGCGGAATACGTATTGTCCGCTGAATTTTTACGTTATTATTGTAATAAAGAAATACTATTAATTTGTTTATTTAACAATTAATATATTGTAAAAACAACAATAACAATAGCTTAATTATTTTGTAGATTAATTTTATCTTAAACAATGAACCATCAAAGTTTGTTGGTCGCCAAAATGTCGTCGACAAAAGTTACTCCAACCTGGTACATATGAATTGTTGAATATTAATTTTTTTGATACATTTAACAAGCTTGAATTAATTATTAAAACAATCATTTGTTGTGGATTTAAATAACAATGAATAAATAAAAGTGTAATCAGTCAATTATTGTTGAACATTGCAACATAACTTTGAAATTTTTTGTCATTTGTTGAATTTTTAATTGTAAAATTGAGTATCTCGTTTAATTGGTTGAACAAAATTATAATGTTTTTAAGTTTACAGACACGTTTTTAATTGTTATTAATATTATTGTTATTATTTTTAGTTTAAAGTTATAAATAAATCAGTGGTTGTGACATTGAATGAGAATTTTTTTTCAAAATATTTTTATGAGTATTAATTTAACAGTTTTTTATTGTTGTGAAATAGTGGGGATAAATGTTGTTAATTTGAAAAATAATAACAATAAAATATACAAGTGTTGATAAAGTTTATAAACAATTAGGAATTTGTGAATTTAAACATTGAGGATTTGGTTTAATTTCAATTTTTTTATCACAAGATTTGGAGTCTTCATGTTGCTCTGGATAATTCATAAAAGGTAGAAAATTTTATTTGTTGTTATTTATTTTTTGTTTGTTTAAATATTATTTGATTGTTGTTAAATGTATATTTTAACACGATCAACAATTCCTAGTGTTTTGTTTTTAATTATATTATATGTGACTGTTGTTTATTATTATTTTATTTTTTATTTTTTTGTACATTGTCTTTCAGTTTTTTTGATTGAATAAAATGTTGCTAATAAAAAATAATAAATAAATAAATAAAAGATTCGTTTTAAATTTATTAATTATAAAGTTTAATGAATCTTTATTTCATTTTATTTTTTAGTTAGCTATTGTTTTTTATTTGTCAGTTGTTTTTTAATTTGATGATCTTTTTCACTGCAGCTTCATCTTGATGGTAAAAAAATAAATATATTGTTGATTTAAAAGAGCTTAAATATCTAATAAATCTTAGGTAGTAAAAATAGCTTATTAGATATTGTGTATCCATTGGATCGAAAATAATGTAATATATTTAAATTTGACACACGTATTTACAACGACAAGAATGTACCATCTGTTGCTTTGTAAAATCATCAACAGCATTGTCCAATTGTCATCATTATTTTAAAAAAATCTCAACAAATTTTATTATATTTTTCGTCTAATATTATAATGTCAGCTAAATGAAAATAATCTAGAAGTTCTAAAGAATTAATTTTAATTTTTTTTTAATTGTTTTTTTAAATTTATATACTGCAAAATTTTTTTACTCTTTTTTGCTCGGTGTCATGCTTGTTTAAAAAAATATTTCTAAATAAAAATTTCATAAAATTATGCTTCTATTATTAGAACAACAACAAAATATAATTATCTTAAAAGTTTTATAATTTAATTTCTAGTATTTTTATTTTTTTTTCATTTTTATATTTTTCGTGCAGACAAAACTTGCAGACAAAACTCGGTACTTTTTGCTGCAGGTCATATTTTTTAAATAAAAAAATATTTCTAAATGAATTTTTCATAAAATTATTCTACTAACATTTAAACAATATCATTAATTACAAAATAAACCAAATTAAATTTTAATTTATTTAACAAAACCTTCACAAATATCAATTCATCCATAAAACAATAATTAATAAAAGCAAAAAAAAAAAAAAAGATAAATAGAATAATTATCAGGTGATTGAATGATTGATTAAGAGTCAAGGAAAATTGATTAAATGTATTAATCAAAGATAATGACATTGAAAAACAAATACAATTATTTCCTATTAATTTATGTAATAATAAACTCAACTAAATTATTCATATATATATATATAAAAAAAAAAAAAAATTCATTATTAGCAATGAAGAAGTTATTTTGCATCATCTACCGGTCCTGCATTTTATTATCAAGTTATAATTTAACATACTATGTTGTAATTGTAATGCAATGAAAAAAATATATAATGAATATTAAAAAAATTGTCTGGATCCTTGGCTGATGCAAGCAATTCAAGTAGTTTCACTATAATTATTTTCATTGAACATTGTATCAAATATAATATAGAATTTATGACAGCTCTCTGTATTCACCACACACCACGTGTCATGATTTTCTGATGAACCAATCAATACTCATTATTTCAAATGCAAAATACACTCGGTTTTCATTTAATCTTTCAAGCAAATTTATAAATAAAACTGGGCGTTTATCACCCACAAGTATTTGTGTTAATTATTTATATCTATTGACTTTTTTTTTTTTTTTTT
>MKYW01000037.1:629150-641276 GCA_015776835.1 Aphidius ervi
AAAAAATAAATCAAAGAGAAGTGAATGACACTTGGACCGATGTGTCTTTGACTGAGATGAAAAAAAAAAGGGGTTAAATCAGATTGAAAAAGATGATAAATTAAATTTGAATAATTATTATGAAAAATTATTTATTTTATTGTAATTTTTTGGGATAATTAGGTTAGTGATATTTATGAATATTTTAGGATTAATATTTTTTTATTTTTTTTTTTATCAAATTATTATTGAATCGGTGGGTGATAAAGGCGGTCCACTTGAAGAATAGAAAGGGAAGCAATGCATCGTGTCTGTTTTAAATAAAAATAATAAAAAAAAAAAAAAAAAATGAAAAAACATTAAATAAAAAAGATTATAAAAATAAAATAAAAAAAGGATTGTAGTGGTGGCGGCGGTGAGGGAATTGAGGGAAAGAGGGATGGATACAAATTGCTACACCGCATTGTTGTGTCACTCCAGCCTCCAGCCTCCAGCAACACGACCCTGGCATCATTGGAATGGTGTCCAGTGGATTTTTTACACTGCCTTTATTCATCTACTTTACTCCAAAATAAATATATATAACAAAAAAAATCTATTTTTATATTTAAAGCTTCATTATCAATTTTTATTAAATAATATACGTTTTCATTTGTTTTTTTTTTTTATAATTATTAAATTGATAAAATTACATACACAAGCCTTCATGTAAATACAAAATAATTATCAAAGTTTTTGTTTAAATGGGAAAATATATTTAAAAAAAATAAATAATTTATTTGAATGGATTTTTTTGTATTTTTGTTTTTTCAACGATATAAATATTTTTTTTTTAATTAAATAAATTAAATAGCTAAAATAGATAAATAATTATTATTAATTATTATTACATTAAATTATTTAAATAATAAGCTTTATATTTTATTATTTATATTATTTCATTGTAGTATAAAGATTTTTTTTAAAATCATCATGAAAAAAAAAAAAAAAAACAAAACTCAAACTCATGCGTATACAAATAGTTTTAAAAAATATTTTTTTTTTTATAATTTAAAATAAAATTAATTTATCAATAATGCATTAATATTTTAAATAATCAATTTTTTATAAAAAATTATTTGTTTTTTTCGTTTGTTACAATTGTTTAATGGTGTGTAATATGTATAAGGTGTATATATAATAAAAATAAATATATGAAAAATTACCGACAAAATGTAAAGAATAATAATTGTTAAGAGTATAATAAAAAAAGAGCAACAGTGTAACAGCAACGAGTACGTGACGGTGCGACGGTTTAAAATCTCGTGTATCGTCCAGCTATCGAGCTCATTACGCTAATATTCACTCGAAATGCTGGCTGATATGGTATCTCGATCGTGCTCCGCACTCCGTAAAGGCCTTTTCGCGATTTCCGAACAACCTAACTCTACATGTGCATGCTCTCTGTTGTCTCGAAATATATTTATAAATAAATATAAACACATTTCATACATTACATACACAAAATGCGCGCACAAATGCTCTATCAGCATTATTATTTGTATACCCATATTCATGTGCGATACACATCCATTATTTTATCGTTTTTTTTTTTTCTTCATTTTTCTCTCTCTCTCATATAAATATATAAATGCACGTAATTATAATAACATATTTACCTTCCATTATATCACAATCATCCAATTAATATTCAAATTTTATATAATATATATTACATTTAATTAAATTTATACATATTGAGAGAAAAATTAGTTGCAAGGTGAGAAGATAATTAAGCTATCTTTGATTAATTTAATATTTAATCAATAAAATTATTATAATTCATGCCAATTGAGTTTATATGTGTATATTATTTATTTATTTTTTCAAAGGTGTTTGATGGAATTTATCTACGTCAGTGACTATAGTTTTTTTTTTCAAGTTTTTAAGTACTTGATTAAGTGAATATATTAAAAGCTTGATGTTATTTATATGTCTTATGTATTTAAAGTAATAAATGATAAATAAAATTATTTATTTATTTTTTTTTTGATAAATAATAGTAAAAATTTTTTGCTTCAAATTTAATAATTATTTAAATTATAGATATTTTTCTTTTTTTTAATTTTAATAATTATAGCAAATTTACGTGGCTTTTTACGTTTAATATTTAACTATTATTATGATGCATTATTTTTTATATATTATTTTAATATTTTTATGTTGTCAATGCATCGTATTTGTACAGACCGATTATCTGCGCACGTGTGGTAGTGGTGGTTGCATTTCTGTAAATTCACCGCGAGTTTGTGTTTAACATATTGGCACTACAACTTTTTATTTTTTTTATTTTTTTATATATTCAAACCCGTATACAATGTATAACCCCAGTAACTCCCATATATACTTTTAACAATCTAAATAAAATAAAAAAAAAAACAGGTAAATTTCTTTAACAAGATAAGAAAAATATAGGTTTTTTTTTATTTTAAAAATTTTATAATATATAAAATATTTGATTGTGGATATTTATTGACGTGTTTTTCCCAATGATATTGAATATTTTAATGGCATCTGGTATGTTTTCCAGCTATGTGGATAAATTTATTGTATCAAAAATATATCACTCATTAGTGTTAACTGATTGGAATACAACGAGATACATCGGCTTGTTTATAAAACAAATAATCACTCTGTGTGAATGTTGAATATTTGTGGAATTTTCTGATTGGTAGTAAATCTGATATTTTGTATATTTATTTGTATCACTGCATACATGAAATTCTTTTAAATATAAATTATTCAATTTTATATTTTACAAACATTATCTATTTAAAATTAAATATATCACATTTTTTTTTAATAAAATTTAATTTTTTTTTATTTTTCATTTTTTTTTTTTTGATACAACATTTAAAAAAATTTATTTATTAAATTTTTATAAATCAATAACTCTTTTATTAATTAAATTATTTAAAAATTATTATATTTTTTTTTTAAATACAATAAATTAGTTATTAATTTTCATATTTTAATTTTTTTAAATTTAGTTTTTTTTTTTTCTTGTTTTCTTTATAATAAAATCGTTTTGTTTGATGTATATTTTTATGTATAGAGTTTTATTATATTATGTACATACAGATTACACACAAGTTTAAAAAAAAAAAAAAATATCCACCACTTGTTCCATGTTTGTTTTGGGCAAATAAAGTACTTGTTTCGTTGGTCAATTAGGTTGAAGAAAAAAACGCTTGGGGCAACCAAAAAACAAGAATAAAACAAGTCAAAAAAAAGAAATTTATATAAAAAAAAAAAAAAAACAATGAAAGCGTAGGTGGTCTTGTTGGCGCTTGTGTGTTTTTATTTTTTTTTTTTTATTATTTTATTAAACTGCCCTTTAGGCCCTAAATTATTCTCACTAAATGCGTCCATTTGTTACCACACGCGTTTTTACACTCAATAAAATATATATAAAATTATTTTTTATAATTTTTTTTTTAATTCGAGGGGGTTGAAAATAAAATCATCAAGGTATACGAAGTAAATAAAGTATAAAAAGATAAAAAAAATAAATTATTACTCGATGCAAGGGGCTATTCTTGGCCAGATTTAGTGACAACATATTATGACTACGAAATGTAGTCAATAAACACAAGTACTACACTTACTACATCTTCTACATAACGACAATGATTGATTACACTATTTACTACATTTTAACTATATTTTTAAGTATTTTATTATTATCAATAGTAATATATTTATAATAATAACTGTACTATAAAAAAGGTTGATCTTCTGTATTTATTTATTTAACAACAAACGTTTCGGTTGAAAATTTATAATATGGAAAATATTCAGGAGGTTTTGCTTTATATATTCACAAATTTTCATAATTTTCTAGCTTTGCGTTTGTTGTTGAATAAATAAATTAAAAACTAGAAAAATAGGAATCCGTTCCATCGACTGTATTATAAGTGACTGCTACTTTATTTATTCATTCAGCAAAAAACGTTTCGGTTGGAAATCCATATCGTGGATAATATTCTAGGGGTTTTGCTTTATATATTCACAAATTTTCATAATTTTTTAGCTTTGCGTTTATTGTTAAAAATAAATAAATCAAAAACTAGGAAAAAATGCAATCGGCTGTACTATAAGAGACTGCTACTGTATTTATTTATTCAACAACAAACGTTTCGGTTGAAAATCCATAATATGGATAATATTCAGGGGTTTTCACTTTATATATTCACAAATTTTCATAAATTTCTAGCTTTGCGTTTGTCGTTAAATAAATAAAATGCTAACCAGGAAAAAATGTAATTGGCTGTACTATGAGAGACTGCTACTGCAGTATTTATTTATTCAACAACAAACGTTTTGTTCGAAAATCCATAATATGGATAATATTAAGGGGGCTTTGTTTTATATATTTACAAATTTTTAGAATTTTTCAGCTTTGCGTTTTAGTTGTTAAATAAATAAATTAAAAACTATAAAAATTTGCGCCTGTTCCATTGGCTGCAGTACCTCGACTCGATATGTATTCAGTATTTTTTGATGAATTTTTTTTTGAATTTTTTCTATGTAGTTTGTTTAATTTTTAAAATGTTTTCATGTGTCTGTGTGTATTACAAGTTAAACAAGAATGAGAACAAATGTATTTGATAGGAGGGCGGTAAACTGTCGGGTTTTATTTTCACCCGCATTATTATTCTGTTGAAGATTGTGCTCCGATCCGTCGTTTTTTTCGCCGAACCACCTTCTTATTTATGGATGGATTCCCTTTTAACTTTCAGACCTTTTGTCTTTTTATTATTATATTCTTTTATTTCGAAAAACAAAAAAAATAAATATATTCCTTTTTTTTTTTTTGGTTTCATTTTTGTGCTACTACTATATGCATTTGCAAACTTTCTCCACAAAAAATATAAAAGCACAAAAATCAAATTTTGCTTGGGTTTTTTTTTTTTTTTTTTGTGAATTGAATTTTCCATATTTGTAAGTGCGATTGCATCAAAATTGATTGTTTAAAATATTATTTATATTTATATTGTTTTTTTTTTTTGAATTTATATTGCTATTATCTTTCAACTGTTTTTCCAAGTTGCAATATGATGATGATATGTTTCAAAGAAGAAGCGATTGTATTGTTGTCTTGTCCGAGAGATCAACTAAAAGGCTATCATTTTTCAAACTGCCGCGACAATATACGATTAAAATGGGAAAAATTAAGATTAAAAAAAAATTAATTCTAATATATTATATGTATAATCACAATTTATTTATATATTTGTTTATTTTTTTTTTCATTTGTCTGGATTGATAATGGCGAATTGATGATAGATGCATTTTTTTATAAATGCAATTTTTATAAATATGTTTGTCTGACTGATTATGTGGAATAACATTAATCAATTTTTGATTGTAAATTTTTCATTAATATATATACACAAATATGTGATTATGTTTTTAATTAAATTTATTATTTTATTTTTATTTAAATAAATAATTTGATGATTTGCAAATTTCAATTGTATTTTAGGGCTTTAAAAAAAGTTTTTAAATTTAATTGTAATTTTTATCTAAAAAATATTTCTAAATGGAAATTTCATGAAATTTTGCTTTGATTATTTGAACAATAACTAAATATAATTGTTGTAAAAGTTTTATAATTTAATTTCAAGTATTTTTATTTTTTTTTCAATTTTATAATTGGCCATGAGTTGAAGGCAAAATTTAGAATTTTTCTCTGCAGGTTACGTTTGTCAAAAAAAAATATTTCTAAATAGATTTTTCATGAAATTATGCTTCTAGTATTTAGACAATACTTAAATATAATTATCCTAAAAGTTTCAAAAATTAATTTCAATTATTTTTATATTTTTTACAATTTTATATTTTTCTGGATCAATTGATGAAATTCCATAATTTTGACAATTGATCCCACATGAAAAAAAAATATTTCTAATCATAAATTTCATAAAATTATGCTTCTATAATTTAGACAAAACCTAAATATGATTATCCTAAAAGTTTCATAAATAAATTTCAAGTATTTTTATTTTTTTTTCAATTTTATAATTGCCTATATGACTTGTAGGCAAAATTCAGGATTTTTCTCTGCAAGTCATATTTGTCAAAAAAAAAATATTTCTAAATAGATTTTTCATAAAATTATGCTTCTACAATTTAGACAACACCTAAATATAATTATCCTAAAAGTTTCAAAATTTAATTTCAATTGCATTTCGATTAAATAAATTTTTGCGTATACATTATTCAATATTTAGAGATGTGCGATTCTTGGATATTTCTCTTCTATGAATATATATTTTATCCATGTGTATGTTTTATTTGATATATATAATATATATATATAATGAATGAGAATCCAGTTGGCTCGTGTTAATGTATAGTGATAGTTGCGCCGTCGCTCTCAATGTACCCTTTACGATTCACCTTCTCCTAGTAAAGGCGGCAGTGGTGGCGGGCTCTGATTTCAACAGGTGGGCGTGCGAATCAACCGCGTAACCGCCGGCACATGTCGGATTATATTCACATTTTATTTTTCCGATCACCCACGTTGGAAGCCATTATTATTAACCTTTTTTTTTTTTTTTTCATTTC
Source organism: Aphidius ervi (assembly GCA_015776835.1). Taxonomy (NCBI): domain Eukaryota; kingdom Metazoa; phylum Arthropoda; class Insecta; order Hymenoptera; family Braconidae; genus Aphidius; species Aphidius ervi. Next base: position 635,742 of record MKYW01000037.1, read on the forward strand.
CATTTTTCTTTTTCATATCAATTATTTTCAATTATCACCACTTCAAAAAAACCCCCCCTCGTTATATTTCTCACTCAATCAATCATTAATTTATACAATCATGTTTTTTTTTTTTTCGCCTTACAATAAATAATAAATCCAACAACAACAATATACATATATTTTTATTTTTTTGCATATATATTGTTGATATATATTTGTGCGCACTTATTATAATCCAAACAAGGCAATACTTTGTGATAGCTAATTTTAAAAAATAAATAAAATTCTTTGATGATCAATTCAAAAAGATATACAAAGTGTTTATATTCTTTATTTTAATTCACCTTTTCTTGGAAATATTTTACATATGCTACCAAAAAAAAAAGTTGCAAAAAATTAACTGCGATAAGTAAACCAAGTATTTTTTTTTTTGATTAAATTTATTTCGCTCAAAAATAACTTGATGATTTATCAATTAATTTTTATTTCTTCCAACACTATAATAATATATTTTTAAAATTAAAAAATTCCCCCTTATCTTAACAAAATCAATATGCAAAAAAAAAAAAAAAAAAAAAACCAGCAGGTGTTTATATTTCCATGAAAATTTCCCAGAAAATAATCATTTCCGTCATTTGAATTTTTTTTTTACCACGAAACAACCTGTCTACCCTGATGATCTTGATCAAATGATAATTTTCTACCACAAAAAAATAAAAAAATAAAAAAAATAAACCCAAGTGATAAAAAAAAAAAAATGGCAAAATAAATAACAGATAATTTAACATTTCCGTTATATATTTGACAGTTCTATTTCTACATTTTCTATATAAACCATACATTTGCCAAGTATTTATAAAAAAAAAAAAAATATATATATGCACGCATACCAAGTGTTTGCAGACGAATAGACATACGAGACATTTCAAAAATATATATATTTATTTATTTAATATTATTTTCTCTTGCGATCGATTTCCGATTGCTGCTATAGTGTGGCTTACCTACCTGTCCGCCCACGATTTGTACAACTTATCGCACATATACAATATCCATCCAACACATACACACACACAATATGATAAAAAAAGTTTTATAGAAAATAACAGATGAGAATTGCTTCCAATGTAGAAAATGAGAAATGTTACAATTCGTTGTATTATAAATGTGGTGTTTATCCATTCTTTAGTTGCAGTTGTCCTATTATATACCATTATCTTGTTGAGCCTTTTGTTTCATTTATAATAAATACCTTTCTCTTGATTTAATTCTTTTTTTATTTTTTTTGCTTTTTATTGTTGTCTTTCTTCAATCGAAATTGTCATTTCTCTCAGATCGCCCTTTACCTTTTTTTGCGCTCTCACTGTCTCTCCCGCTCTCTCACTTTTCAATTCAGTTTGGATTTTTTTTTTTTTTTAGCATTTATTTAAAACACGTATATCAATTTCAATATGTATTTGTGTGTATATATCAATGCATAATATATTTATGTTTATTTCATGATAATGTCAAACTCGAGTACTCTGTCACCACCACCACCACCAGTACCACTTGCATCGTTGTTGTTTTTTTATTTTACTTTCCGTTATTTATTTTTTTTTTTTTTTCTACTCAAGCATATATATCGTTCAGATTAAATTCCCCTTGTCATTATGTAGATATTTTTTTTTTTTTTTGTTGTTGTTATTTTATACTGTCTCAGTTGGAAAACGAGTAGATACTTTTCGTTGTCCAGAAGCGAGTTAACGCTATCAAGCATTTGCAATACGGGTGTGCGATAGCTATTGTGGGTCCTGCTCAGTAACGCTTTAAAATGATAACAAATTTACAGTTTTACAGAAACAATGCGTGGCTGTTTTATTATTTTTTTATAATACGAGAATATAAATGCAATGACATAATGAAAAATTGAGATTTAAGTTGAATTTTTTTTCAAATCGATAATATAGTTAAGTATAATTATTTTTCATAGTTCGTCGAGTGAGCTGATGGTTAAGTTGGCAAGAGCCCTGCCTACAGTGCTTGTGGTCTCGAGTTCAAAACCCTAATCTATGCGGAATTATCTTGGTCGTTGATGGAAAACTGTTATCACTCATCTTCATTTAGTGGGGTGTTTGGGGAAAATATAATCTAGCATAGACCACGTGAACAACGCACTTGGTCTGCGCCAGGTACTATTTGCCTCAAATTCCTGATATCTGTTTTTATTTTTTTTTGAAAAAAAGATAATGTAAAACACATTTACACATATTCCATCTATTTCTCTTTCATAATTATCGATGACAACTGTTCTTTTTATAATAGAGAAGATATTATGCATTTAACAATTGCAATTTTCTTCTTTTTGTGGAAAATTATTAAAATCTTTGGAAATTATTGGAATTTTTAAATTTTATTTCTACAGAAATTATCTGACTTGTTTGAAATTTAATAATTTGTCGAGATAATTTTCCTATTTCCTCTTACTTCGAAATTTAATTTTTAAATTAAATTTGCAATTTAAAATTGGCCTTAAAATTTTTTAAATGCAAAATTTACAAATTTCGATTTTATTTTTGTTTCAAAAAGCTTGGTTTTATTTTGATTTCGATTTCAATAATATTTTCAAATAAGATTCAAAATATTAATTTTATTTTGATCAAGTCAATGGCTCTTTATTATACAATATTTTTCATTTGATAAATGTCTACGATAGCAAGTTTATCAAATAATTATATTATATATGAAAAATAAATTTAAACAGTTGACACTGATTGATATGTACAGCCAAAAATAAAATTGTAAATTTTTTTTTATTTTCTTTTTTTTTTTTCTATATCTATATATCATGAGGAAAATTTTAGATAGACGTGTATGGGGCTTATCATGAATGCTCGTATCACATACGGGTCGCTAATGTCTTCTTATCGAAAATACCTATAATCTCATTTTGTCTACACACTGACTCTATCCCCTTTACCTTCACAAATGGCCACAGGTCGTTGTCGGATTTCAAATGAAACTAACCACCATCAGCCATTATATTCCAATAGTAAAAAAAAAAAAAAAACATTTTACATTTTATTTACAATATTTAAAAAAAAAGAAAACAGTAAAAAAATTAAATACCTACAAAATTTTAATTATATTTATAAATTAATAAATAAATATATTATTATTTTGTTAAATTGAAAATTTTAAAAATCAATAAAACAGTATATATATAAAGATTGAAAAAATAAAAAAATAAAAATAAAACAACTGGATATATAGAATATAATGAAAGATTATTTATCGTATGTAGACAAAGGAAAATATATAGACATTATAAGGGGTTTGAAAATTCATGCAAGCGTAAATTTATATTATTGGTTTAAATAAATATGTGTGTGTGTGTGTAATATAATAATGAAAGAAGAATATAAGAGAAAAGGATTAGATAAGTATAGGTAAAAGTGAAATAGAATGAGAGAAAGAAAATGATAATGAAAATAACATATTTTCATCGACATACATATTGGTAAAGGTATATTTACTTATTCGTATTTTAAACTTTATATATCCCCTTTTCATATTTTTCATGTATATAAGAGCTATACTTTTGCACAAGTATAAGTAATATAAATTTGAGTTAAGAGACGTAACGGATGACCGGCTGTATCTCATTGTTTTCATTTCCTTTGGAACGTAACAAAACTGTAAGACGCGGAAATGAAGTACTCGCAAGGTTTGGCTATTCCCTTTTTCCATGTGGAAAGAGGCAAATGCGTTTGGTATATGTATGAATTTTATATAAAATAAGGGTAATGTTTAAATGAGAGAATTAAAAGATGAGCAGTCGAGTGAAAAATACAAAATTGAGAATAGAAAATTATTTTCATTATCAATTATTTAAATAATATACGTTTTCATTTGTTTTTTTTTTTTTTATAAATATTAAATTGATAAAATTACATAAACAAGCCTACATGTAAATACAAAATAATTATCAAAGTTTTTGTTTAAAATGGAAAAATATATTTAAAAAAAATAAATAATTTATTTGAATGGATTTTTTTGTATTTTTGTTTTTTTTCAACGATATAAATATTTTTTTTTTAATTAAATAAATTAAATAGCTAAAATAAATAAATAATTATTATTAATTATTGTTACATTAAATTATTTAAATAATAAGCTTTATATTTTATTATTTATATTATTTCATTGTAGTATAAAGATTTTTTTTTAAATTATCATAAAAAAAAAAAAAAAAACAAAAATCAAACTCATGCGCGTATACAAATAGTTTTAAAAAATATTTTTTTTTCATAATTTAAAATATAATTAATTTATCAATAATGCATTAATATTTTAAACAATCATTTAAACTATAATTAAGAATAAAAAAAAAACTAGTATTTCTATATATACATTTTCTTTGATTAAAAAAAAAGAAAAATAAAACAAAAAATTATTTAAAATGACTCTTGACACTGCAGTATATATATTATTGTGGTATACTTAATAACCTCCTTAATTTACTTATAAACTAAAAAGATCATGAGAATCACGTATTTACCATACGGAAATTATAAAATCAGTAATACAAAGCACGTATTTTGACTCTGCTTGTCACATAATCAACTTTTTGCATTATTTTTTTGCTAAACAAAAAAAAAAGCCTTTATATTTACATTTTTGTTATTTTCAAAATAAACCTCTAGATGACGTTGATTTGAGCATCATCCATCATCATCAAAATATTCATAAATACATCAACTATAAATAAAAAATCCCACAAACCTCCTTGTTCATTCAATATTTATTTTTATTTATTTTTTTTTTCACCGGAACGTATCAATTGATGAGAGACTCTAAAAGGATAAAAATAAGATAGATTGTCAAAGGGGTTAATGTTAGTGTGCACAGAGTATAGGTTAGCGATAAGAATAGTGAAAATGCCACCGTAAATATAAAGTGGTACATATCGTATTCACGAACGCATTGTGGTGCTTTAGATTATTTGAAAAAAAAATAAAAAAAAAATTTAAAAAATAAAAAAAAATCGAATGAAAATCATGCAAGGGTTGTTTGCCAATTGTTTTATACTATCCAATTCGTATAAACATATATTTAACTTAACTATTTCTATACCATAAACAAATAAGGATAAAATAAAAAAATAATAATAAATAAATAAATAAATAAATTTAAAATGGTTGCAATGGCCGTGCCTTTGTTCGCACTTGGCGCGCGAAGGACGCGTCTGTATAGATATCGATCGACTTGGATAATTGAATGGGTCTGATCGAGTTTTATATATATAAGTATATGTATGCAATTTTAAACGAGAAAATAAGAGAATGAAGATCCAATGGTCCCACCGATAAATGCTTTGGCATCATGCCGTTTTTGTACAGTGGTGAATTATTTTAATGCTTCAGGGCACACCTGTGCGTAAATGCGGATTCGTCGCCTCTTTTTTTTTTTTTTCCTTTCTTTTTTTTTTCATATTGCCGCAAACTATTTAAAAAAAATATGAAGAATATAAATATAAATAAGGTATGATAATTGAAAAAAAAAAAAAAAAAA
>MKYW01000037.1:685525-709799 GCA_015776835.1 Aphidius ervi
CGCCGGCAACCACTGGCATTACATATATTTTTAGGTTAGTACACAATTGTCAAGAAAAATATAAATATAATACCGGCGCCAATGCACAGCCATTTTAATAATTCTGCGCATCTGCGCCTACGCGTGCGCTGATGGAGATCACATCAATGTTCTGAACATTAAGTTCATGAAAGAAAGCAGCCATTAAGTTCATGAAAGAAAGCAGCCAATGTTGAGAGTAGGGATGCGCAATGGACTAAAATTATTAACCGGCGCATAGCAATAATTCAAGTCACATATTATATTTTTTAATAATAAATTGGAGAACCCTCAATGAGATTTTTTTGCATATTGTAATTCTCCAATGAATAATTAATTAATTTAATTCATTAATTATTATCTTCAGACTGCAAGAAAAAAAAAACTCGAAAAAGTTACAAATTAATACAGTCCAGGCTGCTTGTTTTCCTCAATTTTGATTAATTAATAATAATTTAACTATCAACTCTCAATGAGTTTTAACTTTACTCCAATATTTTCCAAAAGAATTCCAATAGAATGAGTATAATAGTTTATTTTAATTCCATCAACAACAGGCTCATGAGATACGAAGAAAACAAGCAAAACGTATTCCCAGTCTTCTTGAACAAGTTGCAAATTAATAGATTTTAAATAATAATAGGTACATGTATTTTAATACTATTAACTTGAAAAGTGTATTGCAAAATTTAAATGACTATCCAATTTCAACAAGAAAAACATAAACTCAAAGAATTACATCAAAACTATTTGATAAAAATAAAGAAACAATTTTTGTTTCAAACAAATATCTAAAAAATAATTATTCTTATTTGAATAAAATAAACAACTTGTAGAAATTTATAAAATGATAGGTTTTTTTTCATTTATTATTTCATTATTTCATATATATATTTTTTAAATCACACAATAAATAATTCTTCTATATCCAATAATCTTAATTTTATTTCTTCTTTTTTCTTATTAAACATGGTACTGTCAAAATGACAATATATAAGATACGGTAATGTCTATACAATGCCAAAGTAGGCAAAAAAAAAAAAAAAAAATGAATTATTTACAAAGCTTCAATGTTGTTGTTGTTTTTTTTCATGTTAAAAATTACATGATATCATTATTTAAATTAAAGGCAAAAATAAAGCGACTAGAACCATGTCAATATTTGTTCAAAAAAAAAGAAAAAAAAGAGGCTTTTGTCTATCAAAAATTATTTACCTTGAAAATGGTAAAATTTAAAAAATAACATTTTTTTTTTTAATCCTAGTTAAATATTTTAATATTTTTTAACTAACTTTGTTTGTTCCTTTGACAGTTTTTTCAAAATAATTAATAGCACGATGAACAATTGATTGATTTTGAATTTTACTATTATCATCAGTTTGGTTAACATTATTTTTATTATTCATTGCACCACCTGGTTTTAATTTATCCAAATCAACTTTGTGATCTGTTTTTGCTGCAATTTCTTTAACAATAACTTTTAAATATTCTATTTGTTTTTCGTACTGTTGTGATGCTTCATTGAGTGCATTTAAATCATTTGTGAATTTTTCTACTTGTGCTTGTCTGACTTCTTCTTTTTTTGCTTCTTTGAGTGATTGTCTATTATATTCAAAGAGAAGCAATCCACCAGCAATAGAAAATATTAAAACTTCACCCATTAAATTTGCTCCAAGTTCAATTGCCATTTGCTCATTTAATTTTGCAACTTTTGATGGTTTTCCTAAATTCATTAAGTACATTTTTCCTTTGACCTCGGCCCAGTGATATACTAAAATAATTTTTTTGTTTTATTAAAATAACATGTTTATTGTGTTAGTTTAAAATAATAATAATAATATACTTACATTGAGCTGGTGGAATGATGAAATAGGTACGAAAAAATGGATGTTGTTTAGCTTGTGTTACAATTACTTTTGCTAGAGGTTTGCTTAATTGTTTAAACAACAAAACTCCCAATTTGAAGGCAGGAAAAGCAGCCATGATTAAGTTTTCTTATTTTATTGTCAAGAAAAAACTAAATTGTTGACAGTTTCAAGCTGAAATAATTAATTTTTTTTCAATTTTATTATTGTTATGTATATGTTATAAATGTTGATTATTTAATTTTTCGACTTTGCAGAATTTGCAAGGTCGTTGACAATTTATTATCTCATTTTTAACAACAAATTTATTTATGTCATAACAAATGATAATTATTTATACAATAAATGAGGTTAATTGATTTTAAAAATGTTTTAATGTTTTCATTCAATAACTTATCTATTTGTTTATTTAAATTTTTATTACTGAATTTATTTATTTATTATTTTTTTTTTTTACACAGCACACATATGATATCAAACGGCCATATTAGATTTTTTTTTTTTTGGTTTTCTAATGCTATCAAGTATTTATGTATTTAATCAAAACAAAAATTAAAAATAAAATTCGAATAATTTGGATAACTTTTTTATATTCAATTAAACATTTATTGTTTATAATATTTGGATTAAAAATAATATTTACCAGTTGATTGTGTGAGAAATAAATAATACAAACTTTTACATGCTTTTACATGCTTTTACATAATTTTTTTTTTTATTGTCAGCGTCATCTACATCTTTTTCGCACAACTCGTCAAGGTTTCTTTTTTTTTTTTAAATAATATTAATGTTAATTATTAACAATAATTATGATTATAAAAAAAAAATTAAATTTATTTTAAATATTCGAAAATTATTATTAACAATTTTTTCATTCAAAACAATTGTTTTTTATTGACTATTAATCGTTCAGTAAAATTAATGCTTCATTTTCATGAAAATAAAAAAATAATCCCCATGCTAATTAAACCCGCGGCAAAATTATTGTTTTATTATTATAAATAAATACGAAAAACATAAATAAATATTGTTTTTTTTTTATACAATAAATCTTATAAGTTAAATTAACAATAATAGATAAAAAAATATTGATTTAAACAACTAGAATTATTTTTAAAAATCAAACAAAACTCAAGTTATTTTGTAAATTTAAATTAACTAAAATAAAAAATGGCGTCGTTAACTTGCGCAAAGCGGTAGTTTATCATGCGCATGCGGCATAATTTACAATTCAACAATTGCAATATTCATTGTGTGTGTGTGTGTGTGTGTTGTGTGTGCACGAGAGTGTAATGTAACATATATATAACCGACAAAAAATTTTCTCGTAGAAGTAGCACGCAAGCAATTGTAGTCGCGAGCGTCAGTCTCCAAAATATTTTTAAAGTACATATAGTATCTAAAACTACCCTCTAAGACTACCCTCATTAGCTTCCCCCTAAAATAATAATTTCAAGTGTAACTAAAAAAAAAGTGTAACAACAATTATATCACAAGCTTTAATAAACAAAATCATTTACTGTGTTGTTAAAAAAAAAAAAATAAATAAATAACTGATATGTGTGTGTGTGTGTACAAAAAAGTCGGCGATATTTGGATAATGTGATGGCATTTACTCCAAAATAAAAATAATGGATTTAAAGGATTTATAAAAAAAAAACACATATTTTACCAAATTTTTTATCATTTGTTTATAACCATCAAAAATAAATAAATATTTATTTTTTATGTGAGTAGTAGTGTCGGCGCTCGCGCTAAATTAAAATGGCGGTCTTTCCTTGAGCAAAATTTTGGACACACACACATCTACATATATTTCATTAAAAAATAATATAAAAAAAAGAAAAAAAAAAAAAAAANNNNAAAAAAAAAAAAAAAAAAAAAAAAAGAGAGACAAACACGTTGGAAGTTTTGTGTGTCCAGTGCATTTCATCCCCACCAATGATAAATATTTAAAAAAAAAATATATTTAAAAAAGTTTAATAGTTAAATTAATTTCGATTAGTTTTTGGAGTAATTATCATTTGTTGTCTATATCAAAGGGACAATTTGTAATTAAATTGGCTTGCTGGGGTTCTACAAAGTAATCTACACATATATATATTTAAAATACATGTGTATTTATCGTTTTTTTGTATGTGTATGTGTTTGTCGAAATGTGAAACGACTCCGTTTTGTGATTCTAAAACAACCGGTGTAATAATTATAAAGATAAAAAAAAAAAATATATATATATTCCATTAATATAAAATTTGAAAATTTGTTTTTTATAGATAAATAAATAACTAAATACACACATATACATGTGATTTAAAAAAGAAAATAAAGCAATGGAGTGTGACACAGTAAAGTGTTGACTCAGTATCATTTTTCAGCGAGATAAAAAAAATTAAAAAAAAAATTAAGTTAAAACAATAGTGTATTGGTGTATGTCCAGTTAAACTTGTATATATTTTTTTTTTTTTTTTTTCTTTCATTATTATTTATTTATTTATTTATTTTTTTGGTGGTCAGATATACGTGTCGCCTGGATTAAATATATACACGCGTGTAATAATAATTTAAAGTTGTTATTAAAAGTGGCGGGGAACGGGGATTGTTATTATTAAAAAGTGATAATTAAAGTGGGTAATTTTCAACTAGCCAGGAGGTGGTGGTGGTGGGTTAATATTCCATGCCGATGCCGGTGGAATACCACGGTAACCACGAGAGCACAAATTTCGGGCTCGCAACAACCGCTGGTGTTGTTGCTTCACAGGACGCCAACAACATGACGGCAAACATGTATCGGGTGGGAGGTAATAAATAAAAAAATTTATATATTTTTTTTTCCTCGAAAAAAACAATTAGTTTTTTTCTATACTAAACAGAAAAAAAAAAAAAACAAAAAACCCCTTTATTTAACAACAACCATTTGATAATTTTAATTATTTTTTTTTCTATTCAATTCAATAATTTATTTGTAAATAATAATTTTTATAGTTTTTTTTCAAAAATAAGGTTTAATTAAATACAAAGAAAATAATTAAAATTCTATTGAAATGGCAGCACTATGGCGTCCCCTGTATTGTTTCCCATTCTTTTTCTCCTCCTCATCTGGATTTTTCTCACCCTCCGCTCACCCCCCTTGTTTTCTTCCCCCATTTATTTGAGTGTGCTCGTTCTTGGCGTCCTGTACGTCGCACTTTCCCCCCAGAGTCAACTGCCTTCTCTCCCCCTCCCACCCTCCCTCCTTCCATCCTAATATAAATTCTTTTTTTGCTCTTTTTTTTTTTTTTAATTTTTTTTTATTACCACATTTTCCCCTTTCATTCCTCCTATTTCGAACCATCCTAATGAATCATTTTTTTTTTTTTCTACTCATCAGAAATTGTGTAATTTTTTTTATTTTATTTACTTTTTTTCTGCTTAGAATATATATATGTACTTTCTTATCAGTTTATCTTTTTAAATGAAGTTATTTTTATCATGATTGTTGAAGCCAAAAGAGTATAGAGTAATTTATTATTTATTTAAAATAATTTTTATGTTTTTATGCTTTTATTTTCTATTAAAAATTATTGTCATTATATTCGTTATAGTAAAAGTCACGTGTTTGACGAAAAAAAAAACAATAATAGTAAATTTTGTTCATTTATTTATAAAAAAAATGTCTAAATAATTTATCATGTTTCATTAGAAATAAAATTTTCTATAGCCATAAAAAAAAAACCATCAAATTTGCTCCCTTTGTAGGCCTGTTTCTCTGTCCAACTTTATGTGCTCCTTCATACTCTCTTATTTTTATACCATTTATTATTATTATATTTATTTTTTTCCTTTATCCATGTATTCAGGGATAACGTGATGGTTGTCCCTGAATCTACGATTCCCCTTGTCTTGTTCTCTTCTTTATATATATATTTTTTTTCTTTTCTTTTCTTGTAACGTACGTAGTTTTTTACCTGCATCTGTACTTAAACACACACAGCATTCAGAAGATTCATCAATGATTTTTAAATTAATTCTAGTTTTTTTATTTCTATCATTGCAGATTATGTTTATTTTGAAACATCATCGACGTCACCCTATCAAATTCGTAGGATAGAGGAATTAAATAAGGTAAAATAAATATTAAATTAAAAAATAAAAAAGTATAAATAATTGTAATTAATTAATTTTTTTTATTTCAGACACCAAGTGGTAATGTAGAAGCTAAAGTAATGTGCTTCTTCAGGCGGAGGGATTTACCCTCAACCTTGATAATGCTTGCCGACAAGCATCAGTGTAAGTTTAAATGATTATTTATCTATTTGAAAAAATAAGAAAAATAGTATTGGGCTTTGTTTTACACTATGCTAATAAAAGTTTTACTAACAAGGTTTTTTCTTTCATACTCATAAATTCATATAATACATGCAGTCATCAAATTAATTAAACATTGCTTAAAATTTAATTCAATTATTTTTTTTCGAAATGTCTAATATCAACGTTTAGTTCAATTACTAAAAATATACCCACATGTGTATTGTACATTATTTTATCCCGGAAATTGCGCTATTGCCAAATTGTACCGGCGCAACGCATGTGTCTGGACTTAATACAGTGTACTATCCGGGTGTCTCATCTGCACAAAAACAAAAAAAAACTCATTAAAAAAAAAAAAAAANAAAAAAAAAAAAAAAAAAAAAAAACAATATATACATTCAGAGATTACATATCATTAGATATGCACTTACGAAAAATAACAAAAAGATATAATAAAAAATAATTGGCAAAATGAAAAAAGTAAATCGTCATTTAGTTGTACAATTTTTTTTGAAATTAAAAATTCAAATACAGCTAAGAAATCTTCAAGTCATTTGAAAAAAGATATAAATAAATTTCAAAAAAAAACTCAAAAATTATTTAGAAAAATCGTAAAAGTTAATGAGATCCTCGGATTTATAATAAGTAAAGTTGGGAAAAGGTAGATGTGCGAGGGTTGGTTAAAGGTGGTATGTCGATGGGTGGTTTTTAGGGTGGGTGGATGAAAAGCGTAAAGGGTGGTTGTATCGATCTGATGTAGGTGGAAAAGTGGGTGGTTAACATACAACCCACCACCCATTATTTTCCCTCAAACTATATTTTGTCTCTTTCTCCCCAATCTCAATTTCTCCCCTGTTTTTCAACCTCTTCTTTTACCTCCCAAAAAAAACCACCCTCTTCTTCTCATCCTCCTGACTAAATGAATGACTGACACACACAAGGGAGGTGGTTGTTTTTCAATGTGTGTATGTGGGTGTATTTTACTCAGAAGACTCAGAGAGCTCTGTTACTATTAAAAAAAAAAAGGAGGAAAGAGAAGAGGAAAAGGATGGTTTTAGTCATGTATATGTATATGGCCCCGGGTTACTCCAGTGGGATATTAAAGGGTGGCTGGTTGGGTGACTTGAATGGGTTGAGATGATGAAAAAAGATAGATATATGTTGGCCATCTTCATTTTAAGCATTTGCTTCAACCTTTTCATCCTCATCCTCCTCATCCTATCCCTTTTTCACCACCCATTTACTAAACCACCCTTCATCTACCCTTGTCCAGCGTTATATTTGCCTGCAATCGAGACGCCCTTTATAGTCACATCTTTAGCAAAACTAGAAAATATATTTTTGGGATTTTTTTTAAATACAAAAATGCTTAAATCTTTTTATTTAATTAACTTTTTTTTTTTTGCGGATAATAAAAGAATTTGAGACAGAATGTATTGTTTTGGTGAATCGACCGATGTTTCTATATAGACAAAGGTCTTTCAAGGTCCTCTTTTTAAAACTAAAACAACAAAAACAGAAATACAAAAAAAATTGATGCCATTTTTTATGAATAGAATAAAAATTTTTTACTTTTTTCAAATTGGCTTTTTTGAAAATGTTTCAAAACTATCTATGATGATTATTTTTTTTTTGTATCTTTGGGTGAAGGATATAATAACCAGCACATTTTAATTTTATTTAAAAACAAAATAAATAAATGAAAAAAATACCCAAAAATAAAATGTATTACAGTGGCAAGCGTGGAACAGCAGAGATCTGAATCACCTGCAAGTACGATGAAAATCGAGAATCAAGATATGTCATCAAAGGATATGACAAGTAAAGATGGAATTGTAACAAAAGTCATGAGCAAAGGGGCTGGTAAAGGTGGATGGTTAAAAGCCCCACTTTCTGAAGCTCACGAGCCACATGGTGAGTTGATTCCATCATCGAAAAATTTATTTAAAAAAAATTAGATAACAGTATTTCTAAAACAAAAAAAATTACTGAGAGAATAAAATTATTATTTGCCAATGATGATAAAAGGCTACTAGAAAAAAGCAGCTAGATTTTTTTTTATTTAAAATTCTTTGTAATCTTGGTGAATGTTGATAGTTTGAATATATTTCGCTGTAAGGCCAAAGAGACATTGATTATGGTTATTATTTGAGCTAATGATTCATCAAGTTTTTTGACATTAGATCGATAAATTGACCAAACATTATTTGTTTTAATATTTTTTTTATTTTTTTTTTTTAAAGAAAATTTCTTTATGTTGCATTTGTGATTACAAGATATGACGGACACTAAATGACTTTCGTACAGGGCCATTTATCTGTGTATTACTTTTACAACATTATCGAAATTTTCTTTTCTTGTTAATTAATTTTAAAATCATTCAAAATTATTATTTTTTATTTTTTTTTCTTGTTCAAATCTAGCTGCATTCAGTGATGAATCTTTAGTAATCTGAGGCAATTTGTTAAATAAAAACAAAATATTTTTTTCTTTATGTTTCATTTATCATTTTAATCTTTCATCTGCTATTTAAAAATTAAAATAAATTTACTATCAATAAAAAAAATTGTCATGTACAGTGCATGATTTTATGATAAATATTTCAAAAAAAAATTGAATAATAATGCATGATAATTGTCATGCACGTTGTTTAAAACATTTAAAAAAATAAAAATAATAATAGTTTTTAAATTTTGTGTTTAGAAAATAAATGAAGAAGAATTACATTTATAATTTATTTATTTATTTTTTTGTTAATTAGGTATGGATGAAAGTGTTGTTGGTGCTGGTGGTATTGGTGATTTAAGTACAAAACAACGTCATCAAATGAAACACAGAGAACTTTTTTTATCACGTCAAGTTGAAACAATGCCAGCAACTCATATTAGAGGAAAATGTTGTGTGACATTACTCAATGAAACAGAATCATTATTGAGTTACTTAAATAAAGAGGATTCATTTTTTTACTGTCTTGTATTTGATCCAGCTCAACGTACACTATTAGCTGATAAAGGTAAACTTAAATAATAAAATAATAATAAATAAATATTAATTAATATATTTTTTTTTTGATTCAACAGGTGAAATAAGAGTTGGTAGTAAATATCAAGCAGATGGTATATCATTAACATCATTAAGTCAAACTGAACGTGATAATGATTCACGTAAATTAAGTGAATTAGAAACATTAGTATGGACACCACGTCATTCATTAACTGATCGTCAAATTGATCAGTTTTTAGTTGTTAGTAGATCAGTTGGTACATTTGCACGTGCTCTTGATTGTTCATCATCAATAAAACAACCATCATTGCATATGTCAGCAGCAGCTGCATCACGTGATATAACATTATTTCATGCAATGGATACATTACATAAACATAATTATGATGTTGCTAAAGCAATGTCATCACTAGTACCATTAACTGGTCCAGTATTATGTCGTGATGAAATGGAAGAATGGAGTGCATCTGAAGCTAATTTATTTGAAGAAGCACTTGATAAATATGGAAAAGATTTTTCAGATATACGTCAAGATTTTTTACCATGGAAAACATTAAAAAATGTTATTGAATATTATTACATGTGGAAAACAACAGATCGTTATGTACAACAAAAACGTGTTAAAGCTGTTGAAGCTGAAAGTAAATTAAAACAAGTTTATATACCAAACTATAATAAAACACCATCAACAACATTAACAAATACACCAACAATTGGTGCAACAATAATGCCAATAATTGGTAATAATAGTAATACAACAACAAATGGTAATAAAAATATAAGTATATTAAATGGTAGTACTAGTAGTAATAGTAGTAATGGTAATATAATAACAACAACAACATCATCATCATCATCAACAAATGATACAAGTGGTATGTTAATTGTTGGTGGTAATGTTAATGGTAAACCATGTGAAAGTTGTTTAAATAGTCAAAGTACACAATGGTATTCATGGGGACCATCACATATGTCATGTAGATTATGTCAAATATGTTGGACATATTGGAAAAAATATGGTGGTTTGAAATCACCATCACGTATTGATGATAATGATTTAGAACGTAAAAATAATAAAACTGTAATAAATTCAGATGATGAAATTAAAAATATAAGTGGTGCACATAGACCACATCGTTGTAATATAACAACATGTGGTAAAGAATTTAAATTAAAAGCACATTTATCACGTCATTATGCAAGTGTACATGGTGTTGATTATCGTGGTAATAGTAGTGGTGGTATTAATAATTGTGGTAGTGGTTCACCACGTCCAGTTATGAAAACACGTTCAGCATTTTATTTACGTACATCTGTATTAGCACGTGCTGCACGTAGATTATGTTCAATACAATTACGTATACGTCATTTTGCACGTTCACCACATCAACAAATTAATTCAACTCCATTACGACAATTATGTTTATCACCACAATTAACAAATAAAACAATTGTTGAATTAAAATTAATATCACGTGCTAAAAAATTACGTCAACGTCCACGTGTTACTGATATTGCAACTAAACTTGGTGATCATCCACAACCAAAGACACCTGGTGAATGGGATTGGCTTGCATTAACATCACCTGCACAAAGAAAACAGCCAGATCGTTTATTTTTTCCAAGACCCCCAAAAGCACCAGGTAATTTATTTTTTTATTTTTTTATTTTTATTCTTTTTCTATTTGTTTTTATTTATTTTTGTTTTACATATATTTTTTTAGATGGCAGTCTCTTGTACGAAAGAATACCAAACAAACCAGAAGTTGAAAAAATACCATCAACTCCACCACAACCACAATTATTAAATCAATCAGCATCACAACCACAACAAACATTATTAAAACGTCCAAGACCATTTGATGAAATAAATGGATCAGATGGTAATTATTTATATTCTATTTATTAATCTATATCTTTTTTTTCTAAATATAATATTTATTTTGAATATATATTGTCTTGTTTTTTCTACTTATTGGCTTTTACTCGGATGCCGATTGGGATGAAGGTAAAAAACATTAAAAATATAAGAAAAAAAAGCCACATTTTAAATCCAATATTGACAAATAGAAAATGTTTTTTAAATTTTTATTAATTTCAATATTTTTTTTTTTTCCTTAAAGGTATTGCCCTGAATGCAGGGCTTCCAGGTGGACCACCAGCAAAAAGAATTCTCCATCCACAACAATTACAATCCAAACAACATGGTATGGATAATATGCCAATTGCACCAATGTCAACACCACTGAATGGCAGATCAGTTCATTCACATAATTATCCACATGGTGCACCAATATCACGTAGTAATGCGCGCAAACAAGTTATATCATGGATGGATGCACCAGATGATGTATATTTTCGAGCAACTGAACAAACAAAGTGATTAAATTAAACAAATATTTATATAATTATAATTATTTAACATATAATTATATTATATAATTATAATTAATTTTTTAGGAGACTAAGAAGGGCATTATCATCAGTTGAACTTAGAAGATCAGCTCGTAAACCATGGCGTAGATTGCCATTACCAATAACATCACAAATGCCACAACCACCACCTCCACCACCACGACCATCATCATCGTCATCATCATCACTTCCACTACAATTACCACTACCATCACAACAACAACAACAAAGAACATCAGCTCCTTCTTCACGTGGTGGTGATGATCCAAGAATGGTCGTTATTCTCGACTGAACTGATTCATCATAAGCAACAAAAGTTGATTAATAGAATCATCAAAATGTTCATCAGTTTATTTGAAAAAAAAAAAAAAAAAAATGAAAAACAAAATCCATCATTAATTGTTTGATTAATTTTTGTTTTTTTTTTTTTTTCTTTTTCAACAATTAAAACAATAAATTAATTTTATTCAAATATTGATATTTTGTGAATGATTTAATTAATAAGATGTGAGATTTATGCGCGTGTGATTGATTGAATGATTATGATTTGGATAAATTTTATTTTCTGTTTTTTTACGATAAATTTATAAGGGAAACGGAAAAATTGTAAAAAAAAAAATGAAACATGATTGATTCATTCAATAAGACATGATATAGAAATTAGTAAAAAAAAAATAAATAAATAATTGCTTATGAAAATCAAGCTTCAATTAAAATTAAAATTTTTAATAAACCAAAACGTAATTATACAACAAAATTGATGATGCGAATGATAGATAAAATTTGTCAGCTCTCTTTGTCTTTGTCTAGTTTTTTTTTTTATATTTGTTGGTATGATATACAATTTCTTGATTAAAAATTAATAAAAAAAAAAAGAGCTAAAATCAATATTGAAACATTTATGTGAAATTCAAAAGAAATAAATAAATAAATAAAACTATTTCCTCATCGGTATTAACTAATTATTGTTGTTCATGATAATAATAATAATTATTAATTAATTAAATGTAAATAAATCTCATACATCCATAAATAAATAATTGAGTATAAAAATAAAAATTGGATATCCGTAAGTATGATGAAATTTATAAGACAAATTCAGCTGTTTTTTTTTATATATAAATTACACATTTATACATGGTTACAGCGATGTAACCGTGCGTAGTCCGAATATACGCAGAATCATGATATTTAATTGTGCTGAATACGTACATAAGCACTGTTTTTTTTTTTTTTTTTTTTTTTTNTTTTTTTTTTTTTTTTTCTGTTTTTTGTTGTTTTCTAGAATTTGTAGAAAACTGTGACACTGGTGTATTAAGCAAAATGTTTTTTTGCTATTGTCAACACATGGTATGAATGCATAGAGACTGAGAGATGAATGAAAAATAAATAAGTTAAAAAATAATAAAAAAAAAGGTAATAAGGAATAATTGATAAGATATGCAAAATGAAATGTTGAATGGAAGCTTGTGTGAGAGAATAAGAATGCTCATTGTGAATATTTTTATTAAATTTTCAAGTTTGATGACTTAGGTCGCAACAATTAATAAATAAACATATGCATAAAAATATTTTTTGTTTTTACTTTTATTTTTAAAATAGAAAAACTTAATTAGGAATTGGTAATTGTCTGCTTGAATTTTCAACATCGATTCTGCCTAATTGTTGCTTCTATTCAAAGTCCAGTAGAAATTTAAAATAATTTATTTTCAATCTCTTACAAAGATCAGTTGATCATCCTGATAAAGAGGGATGGATAAAGAATTTCCAAGGACAACTTGGCAGAAGAGCATTGTAATGAAAAGATAAAGGTCTAGATAGAAAAATTTATTTTTTTCGTAGAGTAAAAATAAATACAATAATATTTATCGTCATCAATTATATTAATCAGTCATTAAGTATACATATGTAACAAAGGATCAAAGGAATAAGGAATAAGGAATAAATATCAATGTAGCCAAAGGTGAAAGAAATGTGGTAAATGGTAATGATCTATCGTGAACAGACGAATGGCACTACATTGAACAATCAACAACTAATATATATAGGATCGTTTAGAAATTATTTAGAAAAGTTAGATCCAATCAATAACTTTGCGAGCATGAGTTATTTTTGTTTTCAAATCAGGGTAAACAACAAGGCTAAGAAAAGTGAAATCGCTTAGGCCCTTGGTGTATAATTTATAATATTTCTTGATGTAACCAGCATTCCCCATGATTTATTTGGTAATTGAACAGCATTTCTATCAGTGGCAATTAGTTGATACAGGCTATTGCAAGATTATATTGCAAGATGCCTCCTCAGTGGCCATAATTAATTACAAACTAATTGTTTGCTTGATATAAAAGTTCTAGAAGAAGAAATATATTTGTATGTAATTTGTTGTGAATATTTATTATTTAATAATACTCCAATCATTAAAAAAATGTCATTGGTATACATGAATACAAAACATATATTTTAAATGCATATACTTACAAATTACTTACAAAATACTAACAATTTTAAAATAGATTATCATTATTATTAAGTAATTTAGAAATAATTATGATAAAAAAAAATTACACGTAAAATTATTGATTTGACCTTGTATATAATTGGAAAGAAAAAAAATTGTTTTAATCTGGGAATTTCGATTTTTTTATAATTTAAAAAAGATAATACTAGATAAGATATTTTTTTCTTTATATTTTATTTTAAAATTATTTTAAAATTTATATATTATTTTAAAATTTTTTTTATAACACTGTTTCTTAGAATTTGACGCACTGGTTTTTCCAAAAAAATATTTAAAAAGAAAAAATAATAATACACATCTAATGTATTACAAGAAAATCTAAAAAAAAAATGCGTTACTGATAGTAAAATTATGCTTTGGAAAGGAAGGGGAATAGATATGGTATTAGTTTTCTGTGATGACTGTGAGGACAGTTCTAATGACATTAGTATAGTTACTGACGTTGTCAACCAAATAAAAGTTAAATAAAAGTTAAATAAAAGTTCAATCTGACAAAAAAAATTATAGTTACTAATTAAACTCTGAGTTGGTAAGTTTATAAAATTTTTACATTTATAGTATTTAGGCTAAATACCTTGCTATTACATTTATTTTTTTTTAATAATGTACGATAAAAAAAAGAAAAAAATCCAAGAAATAAGGCTTTTTGTATATTAGTAATAACTAATAGACAATTCTTCCCCCCTCAGTATTTTCAGGATTAATATATTTTTTTTTATTTTGTTGAGGTCATGGAAATTTTTCGTTTTTGTTACTTTTTTTTTTTTTTACAATTTTTTAAAATATTTTTTAATAGTATGCACGTATTAATTTAATTAAAAAATAGAATTTTTTTTTTTTTTTTTGACTTGATTTTTTGAATTCAGTTTATTTTAAATCGTCAGGTTTCGCTCGGTCAGGTTTCATCTCTTGATAATATATTTTTGAATGCTCGCAGAGAAAAAATATTTTATAAAACTTTAAAAATAAAAATTCAATTTTTTAAAATAATAATAATAAAAAATATTGTTTAGAGAAAAACTTGTTCATGTGGAAAATTTTTTATTCATTAATTTATTTATTTTGATTACATGTGTTTTTTAATTTTTTTCATACAAAATAAATATATTGAATTAAATAATACTTCAACACTTTCAAATGATTATGAAACAAATCAGATGAGCTAAATAATAATATATAAAAAGTAATTTAATCTTATGTACCTACATACTGTATAAGTTAATAATAATACTAAGTTTTCTATGAAAATATAATTTTTACAGTCAGTGTTTTTATTTTCCGATGAAAATGTCTCTAATAATATATTTTAATTAATTAAGCCCGATAATCGTCTAGTGTACACGGAGAGAAATTTTTCGTAAAATTTACAATACGTAGTAGGAAAAATCATTGATAGCGTCACTATTCTTATATATATTAATAATTTTTCCTACTACGCTTTAGTAAAAAATATTTAAGTTTACTGTAGAATTTCCACTTATGAAAATATGCTATATGAATTTATAAAATTTACTAGTTTATATTGTAATTTATCCCGATAGAAGTCACGAATATTTAGTATACTTAGTGGCATATTTTCGTAGATCCAAATTCCACGGAACATTATTTTTTTTTAAATTAGTTTGAAATAGATCAATTTGATAGTTTTCAATCAAATAAAAATATGACCAATAAATAAAAATAGCATTACTCATGTACACGTCAACATGAAAATAATAACATCATTATTTTAAAATAATAAATAAATTTCAGAAAAACGCAAAAAAAAATTTTTTTTTTTCTTTTACACGATCATAACTCGAAAACTAATTGAAAAATAAAAAAAATGTATACTTAGTAATTTGTTTAAAATTAAATTTGCAACAATAAACCTTGCTTTACCCCATATCTATCTTTAACAGAATAAGCTGTAGGGAGGTTTGAATTTACATGACATTAAATGATTAGTCCCGTCAGTCGTCCATCTTGGATGTCATCGGCGTGGCTGGTGAATCGTATTTTTTACAATTCACATTCGTACTTTTTACCTAACTTGAACTGTAAAATTTACGAAAAATTTCTCTCCGTGTATAAAATGCTCTTATTTATGTTGAAACCAAAATTTACAATTGTGCGCTGATTGGGTAATTTTTTTATTCAATTCTTATAATACTTTATATATAAACTATAATAATAAAATTAACTAGCAAAAGATAAAAAAAAAAAAATTATATTAAAAATATTGGAGAAAAGAATATTATTGATACAAAGGCGCTTATCTTTCGGTTTTTTTTTTACATTTTTTTAAAGTACGTAAAATATAAAAATAAAAAGCTTCACCTGACTGGGTGAGCTTAAACAATGCGTTACTGATAGTAAAAATATGCTTTGGAAAGGAAGGGGAATAGACATGGTATTAGTTTTCTGTGAGGACTGGTGAGGACCGTGAGGACAGTTCTAATGACAAATATATTTTTAGCAATATAGATTATACTAATCATTGCATTAACTTTTTTTTTCAGATTATACCAACTCATTCTTTAAAAATGGAAGTTAACAAATTTGTTATTAAAATTTTCCTGGTGATTTTTGTTCTAAGTATGTATCCTTACTTATCAGTATAATAATATAATTATTTCTCATTCTGTATGATTTATTGTTTTGATTATTTTTCAGTTTATGTCACTGAAGGTACAGCTCAAAGCACAACGCTGTTACCAGCAGAACTACGATATCCCCGAGATTTCAATTTCACGGGTACAATTGTAGTACAGAATATGCACAATCAAATTGAGAACACAAAATATTTAAATGATATGGAAAAAAAACATTTGAAAAAATTTATTTCCGAAAAGTTGTCAATTCATACAAAAGCTGGAGATGCAGGAACTAACTTCACCTCTCAAGAATACATGGAGGTTTTACATGAAATTGGTAATACTTACACTAAAACTGGAACATTAAAAGGAAAGAACAAAACAACTAAAAAACCTAAAAAAGTACCGAATGATGCAAAGCCAAGAACAAAAGTCCCGGCATCGATACTTCTGCCTGCTTTATTTCCGCCTGACATCGACAGGAACCAAGATTTCTGGAAAATCAATATCACAAAGAAAGCTATTTCACACTGCAAATATTATAATTTAACTCAGAAAGAGTAAATTGCTAAAAAGTATTAAGAAAATTTACCGTGTCAGGGACTATTTTGAAGAGAACGAGATGAAGAATATTTTTAATAACATGTCGATGGCTTATTTAGATACCCTCAAAAGAAAAGAAACATTAACTTTTGAGCCGATAAAAACTTTGGTAAAACCAAGCGGAACAGTACCACCAATTTTAAGAAATGATGATGATGATGATGATGATGATGATGATGATGATGATGATGATGATGATGATGATGATGATGATGATGATGATGATGATGATGATGATGATGATGATGATGATGATGATGATGATGATGATGATGATGATGATGATGATGATGATGATGATGATGATGATGATGATGATGATGATGATGATGATGATGATGATGATGATGATGATGATGATGATGATGATGATGATGATGATGATGATGATGATGATGATGATGATGATGATGATGATGATGATGATGATGATGATGATGATGATGATGATGATGATGATGATGATGATGATGATGATGATGATGATGATGATGATGATGATGATGATGATGATGATGATGATGATGATGATGATGATGATGATGATGATGATAATAATACTCTAGATATTTCAAATAATCTTTCTCATAATACAGTTAATATTCCAGAGTATAAGGTTTTGTGGGAAATTCCAACATTGAAAGAGATGTTGGATTCGTTAGAGGATTCTGTCAGAATTGAAGTTATCCCTAGATTTCATTAAATCTGTAAGATAAACTAAAAATAATTACAAAAATTATTTCTTCAATTAAAAATTATTTGTCATCTTTTTTTCTCAAGTTATAACTTTTACTTTTACTTGGATGCCGATTGGGATGAAGGTAAAAATTATTAAAATAATGAGAAAAAAAAGCCACATTACAAATATATATATTTTGACAAATGTAACAAAAACATTCAACAGATGAAATAAGAGTTGATAGTAAATATCAATCAGATGGTTTATCATTAACATCGTTAAGTCAAATTGAACGTGATAATGATTCACATAAATTAAGTAAATTAGAAACATTAGTATGGACACCACGTTATTCATTAACTGATCGTCAAATTGATCAGTTTTTAGTTGTTAGTAGATCTATTAATAAATAATTGAGTAAATAAAAATAAAAATTAGATATCTGTAAGTATGATGAAATTTATAATACAAATTCAGCTGGTATTTTCTTTTTTTTTTATATATATAAATTACACATTTATACATGGTTACAGCGATGTAACCGTGCGTAGTCCAAATATACACAGAATCATGATATTTAATTGTGCTGAATACGCAGAACCATGTTGATATCAGTATATAATTTGTTGTAATCAGATTATTGTGTCAACTTTTTTTGAATCTTTTGGAATTTTATATATTTAAAAATTATATGGATTGATTCATTATAAAAAAAAAAATATGTTTGCCTTTTTTATTGTTGAATAAAATGTTTGAAAATTAATCTTCATCTCGAAATTAAAATAATTATTAAAATAAAGCTCTGTATTTTTTTTTTAACAGTTGATTGATATATTTATTAACATTTATTAATTTATAATCAATAATGACAGAAAGAAGTGTTAATATTATTATTATTTTTTTTGTTTATGTTGTGATAATTCACCAAACAATCACTATAAAAATCAAGATGGAAAAAAATTTATTCTGTGATTTGTCGTCACATTAACGATGAAATCAAATTCTTGTTAAAATAAGTCGAGTTTTTATATTTTTTTAAAGCTAAATTAAAGTCGTTATTCATTGTTAATTATGTTATATGATGATGACCATTTGTAAACATGAAAATGAAAATTGGCTGTTTGAACAAAGATGTGATGCTGATGATAGTGATGGTGATAAAAGATATGTTGGTTTTGGTCTTCTTTGGCAAAATCATTATAACAAATTTGTTCAATCAGTAAATGTTTATCAAACTGTGATTGAGAGAATTTCATATTAAATATTTGATTTATCTTAAATTAAATATTCAATTTCATATTAAATTCAGTAGATCACAATACAATCTATTCCCCTTCCTTTCCAAAGCATCATTTTACTATCAGTAACGCATTTTTTTTTAGATTTTCTTGTAGTACATTAGATGTGTATTATTATTTTTTATTTTTAAATATTTAATTGATAGTTTTTAATTAATAATATTTTATTACCAAAGCCAGGATGTTCGTAATTATTACAAAAATCGTTTATAAATTATTACAAAAAAAGAAATAGCATATATTATTACTGTCATTATTTTTTTGTCATATAATTATATTATGCATACATTGTTTATGCTCACCGAGTTAGGTGAAGCTTTTATTTTTATTTTACGTACGATAAAAAAATGTAAAAAAAAAAAACCGAAAGATAAGCGCCTTTGTATCAATAATATTCTTTTCTCCAATATTTTTAATATAATTTTTTTTTTTTTATCTTTTGCTAGTTTATTTTATTAAAATTATATATAAAGTATGAATTGAATAAAAAAATTACCCAATCAGCACAATTGTAAATTTTGGTTCCAACATAAATGAGAGCATTTTATACACTATACGATTATCGGGCTTAATTAATTAAAATATATTATTAGAGACATTTTCATCGGAAAATAAAATCACTGACTGTAAAAATTATATTTTCATAGAAAACTTAGTATTATTATTAACTTATACAGTATGTAGGTACATAAGATTAAATTACTTTTTATATATTATTATTTAGCTCATCTGATTTGTTTCATAATCATTTGAAAGTGTTGAAGTATTATTTAATTTAATATATTTATTTTGTATGAAAAAAATTAAAAAACACATGTAATCAAAATAAATAAATTAATGAATAAAAAATTTTCCACATGAACAAGTTTTTCTCTAAACAATATTTTTTATTATTATTATTTTAAAAAATTGAATTTTTATTTTTGAAGTTTTATAAAATATTTTCTGTCTGCGAACTTTCCGAATTATATTATCAAAAGATGCATTCACTTGCAAGTGGTAAGCTCGATTCAAGATCAGTATATTTAACTGATGTTATTTTGATAATTTGAGGAACATACTGGAATGTTTATTTCACATATAATAAAACATTACTAATAGTCAACTATGTAATTTACAAACTGATTGAATGAAAGTGTTGAAGTCTGAAGAATTAGGAACTTTTTATTTGGATTTAGCTTCTGTTGGTGTGGTTGGTAATAAATACACTATCAATCAAATGACACATAAACTCTTGGATAATAACCTGCAGCTCTATCTGTAAATACATACATATAGGTAAGAGTGTATAATTATGAAAAAAGATGTTTCACAAGGAAATTTTTTACGATGCTACATTCAGTTTGAAGTTCTTTTAGAGAATCTTCGAATATTTTTTTATGTTTTATTTGACAGTGGTAGCTATTCAAAATAATTTCGACTAAATCATTTTTAAGAACTGGCACTGATTCCACAAGTTTTATCGTATTATTTATCATTAAAGACTTTTCATCAACGATACGTTGAGCAACAACGGAATTCGATGTATTTTTGCAAGAATTTTCGAGATCATTAATTTGGTCAAAGTAAGTTGTATTAAGCTGAAATAAAAAACAAAATGATATTAAATTTAAATCAATAAATATTAAACGAAAAATAATACACAGATAAAATTGATAAATCAATATATAATTACTTTTTTTGATTCAAATCTACTTTCCATTGTGACTCCTGTTATTTCATCGTAATTGAATCCACATTCCTTCAAGTTATTTTCATATAAACGAATATTATCTTCTATCTTTTTCCATGATGTACTACAGTTCAGGTGAACGCTCTTATTTAAATTATCCACAGGATACTTATCTACCTTAAGAAATGTAGCTAGCTTTAGTGTATCCGACTTTTCTTTTTGAAAATAATCCACAACCAATTCCCAATTTTTTTTCATCCGATATATAATAATACAACTATTATTCTGTGGAATATTATGAATATGAATTATTAACTCAATAAGAAATATTATTAATTGATTAAATATACAGATGTCATTATGTATAAAGAAAATAAAAAAATACTACGTGTCTACTAACAAGAGTCCAGTTTTCTGGTAGTTCATATAATAACTGGCTTAAACTTTGACTTCTAGTTTCTAGATTAAGTGCATCTTGATTATTATAAAAACCACGAGAGACATTACAAATGTCTAAAATAGAATTTGCATCAAACACGTTGTCATTTTCAGTACATCCAATTCTTTTACATTCTCCATTGTTGCACATATAATCAACATCATGGGAATCATTTCCACAAAGAGTCCCATCAATAACATTTCCAAGAATAATTAAATCATTTGATTCTTCAACTGCTTGACAAGTTAACTTACAAAGATTTTCAGTGTCTGTAATATTAAAATGAAATAAAAAATATAGAGTAGAACATGTAAAGATCCATCGGAGAGTTGCATTTGTAAGAAGAAAATTTTTGTTTTCACTTGACAAATATAAAACTCTGATGAATCCTTTAGCTATCTACCTGTATATCAAAAGTACAGATCTTGTTAAACGTTATTCAGTCTTTTTTAAATGTTAAAAATCATAATGACAAATACCTTTTGGATCATAAACTGCAGTGAAGTTTGTGGTTTTATTATTCAATTTAGAACATTGTTGTTGTCTGTAAAATATAAAAATAATATACATAAATTCAAAAGTCAATCATTAAGTATATTATATAGATATGTTCATCAATAATCTGTAGAAACTAATTGTAAAATGATATACCTAAAGTCAACTGCCATTTCGGGACATGGCTTAACACTACAAATTTCGAAACGTACTTTTTTTCCAACACAATAATCTCCACCATATTCTGGTACTGGATTATTACATTTTCGACTTGCTTTGACTATACCAATACCACAACTTCTAGAACAATTGCCAGTTGGTATCCATTGGCCCCAGCCTCCATGAATAGGCGTTAATTGAGTCTCTTCAATACAATCATGATCATAACACATTTTTCCAATACCACATGGAGTAAAATCAAACATTCCCCATCTTTCAGCCATTTTTTTAAACTCAATAGATGTATTTGAATATCATAATCGATATTCGACTCTGCGTAAGTACGTTCAAGATCCGTTTTCATCGTATGAATATCTACCAAGACAATGTTTATTGAAAAACCTAAAGAAGAATGTTTCAACATTTTTGAAGCCTGAAAAATTCATAGAAAAAATAAAATCACTTAATTTCATTATGATTAATAAATATTTAAATAAAATTTACACATATATATAAAATTATAATTTTTACCTCTGCCATCAGCATTTTAATATATAATGTCACGTTTTCTTTATAAAAGTCAACCATCGATGGATCACCAAAAAGAGCAGTTCTTACATAATAAGGAATGGAATAGAATTCTGTGGAAATCGAATTCTTCGATGTTAAAGACAGTTTTCTAGTGATTGATGCATCACTCGAATTTACAGTGAAGTTATATCCTGCAATTATTATATTGGGTATAAGTTATTTGATAGTCATTGACTTATTTAAAATAAATGAATAAACTTACGATCATAATATTTGGTCAATAAAGAGTATTCACATTTTTCGTTTATGCAGACATGCAAATTGTCATCACTACAAGGTGTACCATCAATTACTGCTCCATAATAATCTTTTGAAGACTCAAGTTCAGCATCAATCAAACAATACAATCTGCATGGATGTTCTATGGAAATCGAATTGAAAAAATTAAATTATTATATTTAATCTCACACAGATATATATAGGTATTGATTACAATAAGAAATAAACAAATTACCTTCTGAATAGTATGATGTCAGTAATGTACGGTTTTCAACATTGACTCGAGCACACTGTTGGTCCCTTAAAAAAAAATTATAATAATAATTAATATTGATATTGGTAAAATAAATATTTAATGTATTAAACATAAATTACCGTGTAATTGGCTTAAAGTCGTCAGAAGTATTAGAACATTTATGATTATTACAAGTTTCATCACGTAAAATATTTCCAAATTGATTATTGAAACTTGTACTATTACGAATTAATTTTCGATTACCACCACCACAATTTTCATCACATTCTTCTACTCTCATCCATGGACTCCAGTTTGTTTTACACTTATTATAGTAACAATATGACCCAATGTCACATTTAATGCCATTTTGTAAGACCTTAATTACTTCTCCAAACATCGATCCTGCTCTACAAAATACGAAGAATTCGCATTCTGTATATGAAAATGAAAAAAAAAAATAGATCAATGTAAAAATTAAGATATACAAGATTTATTAACATTGAACTCACCTTCAAACTGATAACTAGAAATCTTATGACATATTCCATTTTTATAAAACAATAATTCTTGACTGATATAAAACCATATGTCAAACGCTTTATTCAAACAACTATTTGTTTCATTACTGATAATAAAAACAAAAAATATATAAATTACTTACATATTGAGATATAATCATTTTCAATAATATTATATCTAATATATATAACTTATTATGAGCCTTACGCAAAAAATGTGTTGATGATATTTCGAAAATAATCAGACGTTCCTTGATTTAAATCCCCTTTCGATTCTTTACCTGTGTTTAATCTATAAAAATATTGTTGAAATTTATAAAATAAAAGTGTATGTATGTATTTAAAGAATATTTTATAAACATTTTTTTTTATTTACAAGTCACCAATCACATGATTAATGTTTGATGTTGTATTATCGCCGTCATCAACAACCCGAGTAGAAATTCAGCTCAGGTTCTGATCAAGCCCTGATCAGGCTTGCCTGATTTCAAATCCAATCTAGATCCAGATACTGGATCCGAACCTGATCAGGATGTAACGCTTTTTCGTAAGGTTCGGATCCAGAATGGATCAGGATACCTGATCAGGCTGTGGTAAAGATACATGATCCATAATGGATCCAGATTCTGGATCCAAACTTGATCAGGATGTAACGCTTTTTCGTAAGGTTCGGATCCAGAT
>MKYW01000037.1:776134-830659 GCA_015776835.1 Aphidius ervi
TTTTTTTTTCTTTTTAATTTCAACTCTTTCAACTTTTTGTTGCTCGAAAGATCTTTCCTCCCCAAGGTTTACAACTTGGACATCTCCACCTCCAACATAATCAATTTGAAAAAAAAAAAAAAAAAGAAATTTTATTTCATTAAAGGTATTTAATATATATTTGAATTTGAAAATATTTTTTAAATATGTAAATGAATGTAAGAGGTGACATGATATGTAAGAATACAAGGGAATTGTGATGACGGGTGAAAGAGCACATTGATGATGGTTGACACGTTGACTCTTCTTTTCTGTTGGCTTTTGTTG
Source organism: Aphidius ervi (assembly GCA_015776835.1). Classification (NCBI taxonomy): domain Eukaryota; kingdom Metazoa; phylum Arthropoda; class Insecta; order Hymenoptera; family Braconidae; genus Aphidius; species Aphidius ervi. The sequence goes on from MKYW01000037.1 coordinate 776,441, forward strand.
TAACACACACTAAAAAGCATGCAGTCACTGTGGCGGTATAAAGTACAGGCGTTAGAGGTCCGTCAGATAAAATCCTCACAGGTGTGCTCGGTGATCGATCTTCAGCTTTTAAATATATGTGTTATTCAAATATTCTCTTAAGAAGAAAAAAAAACAAAGAATTAAACTCAACAAATAATGTTTATATATGTATGCTCTAGACAAATCAATTATAAAAGCTTGTATAAATTAATTTTTTCAAATGTTATCATATGAATATTGTAAATAGAAAGAATAATATAAAATTAGCTGAATAAATGCAATTATTTAATATCTATATGTATAGAAAAAATAAAACAAATATGTAAATGTAAAAAAAAGTTAATTTGAATATTATATTAACGTTTGTTCTAAATGTTGAACTGTAATTTTATTTCAACACAAAATGTTGTAATAAAATTATGAATAGAAAACTTTTAATTTTTATATAAAATTGACATTTATAATTCATTAATTATCTAAGTTGACAAATTGATCTTTTACAAATATTACTTTGACATATCATTTTTTAAAATTTTAGCTCTGTTTCAAATTAATACACTGAGATATAATTTTTGATTTATTTTGACGTGGTTTCACTTTTATCCAACTCTAAAGATGACTCTGCAAAAACAATGTTGATTTTTATTTAATTTTAAGTGATTCAAAGTGAAAAGTATATATACGTTCTTTTAGCTATATAACCAAAAGAAAATTTCGAAAAAAGAAAAATCGAAATTCGACATTTTTCGATTACCAAAAAAGGTGTGATCATTAAAATTATTACTATTAAAATAATCACGCTTCTTTTGATAATCGAAAAATGTGGAATTTTAAATTGTAATTTCGCCAATTTGATTTAAACTAACATCATACTGATTGTATTATTATTTTTTTCAACCCAGAAGCAGGGGGTATCAACACAGCAAAAGAAACAAGGTACAAAGTAATGAGGATAAACATAATTTAGAATTATACAAAGGAAAGCAGTTTTGAGTCACACATATATCATTGTCAGAATGAGAAATAAAAAAAAAAAGGGTATATATACGAAGAAGCTATAAGAACTAGGTCTTATTGTTGAACTGTTTCTCCACCGTTGGATTCATTTGACAGTTTTTTTAGAAAATAATATATATATATTGTTTATCATTTACATTTTCTTTCTTTGTATAAAAATAAATTCTTAAAATATGTATACTGTATTTATATGAGGAAATTTATTGAAAGGGTTGAGTGAGATGTTTCTTAGCTGTCGATAATCTCTTGAAAGTTTAGGAAGATGCGTGAAAGATGATGGTATTTTTAGGATCGTAAATCTTATCGAACAGGTGATGTTGCACTTATACAAACACCTGTTAGCTTTTATTTTTTATTTTTTATTTTGAAAAATGTTTTGTTGTTAAACAGCTGATTATATGAAGATAGTGTAGACCAATTAAGTAGGAGCATTGAGTAAAGCTAGTTTATAATTTATTTACAGTGTAAATTTATCTGGTTGTTTTATTGTAATTCACGTTGAATATATATTCAAGTAAATTAATAAATAATATATATATACAGTAATTTAAATTAAGGGTAAAGATGGGTCAAAAAATTAAGTTTTTTTGAGATCTCATAGAAATCTCTTTTAAATCTCGTTTGTGAGACGGATAGAGATTTTTCAGAGACAAATTGAAGAAGAATTGAAAAAAAATTAGAATAAGAGAGAGAATTAGAGATAAATTGAACAAGTTAACAACGAATAACTTTTTGAACTTTTTTTTTCAGAAAATATCTACTTGCACTGACTCCGACTCTACGTTTTTTTTGAAATATGGATTCCAAGATTGACCTAAATATGTGTAAATAAATTTTTTTAATTTAATAATAACACATTTAAATAGATAAACACTTGAATTTTGAAATTAAACAGTACCCACTTGCACGGGCTCTGACTCTGACCTTAAGTCCGACTCCGACCTTAAATCGTGACTCTACGTTTTTTTTGAAATATGGATTCTACGGATGATCTAAATATATGTGAATAAATTCTTTTAATTTATTAACAACACAATTAAATAAGTAAACACTCAAATTTTGAAATTCAACAATATCTACTTGCACCAGCTCTGACTCTAACTTCGACCTTAAATCCGACTCTACGTTTTTTGTCAAATATGGATTCTAAGATTGACCTAAATATGTGTAAATAAATTTTTTTAGTTCAATAATAACACAATTAAATAAGTAAACATTCAAATTTAAAAATTCAACAATATCTACTTGCACCAGCTCTAACTCTGACCTTAAGTCCGACTCCGACTTTAAATCCGACTCTACGTTTTTTTGAAAAAAAGGGTTCTGAGATTGATCTAAATATATGTGAATAAATTCTTTTAATTTATTAACAACACAATTAAATAAGTAAACACTCAAATTTTAAAATTCAACAATATCTACTTGAACCAGCTCTAACTCCGACCTTAAGTCCGACTCCGACTCCGACTCTGACCTTAAGTCCGACTCTACGTTTTTTTTTATCTGTTCTGTCACTGGGAAATTTTTTTATCGTCTCTAATTTTTTTTCAATTCTTCTTTAATTTGTCTGTGAAAAATCTCTATCCGTCTCACAAACGAGATTTGGGAGAGATCTTTATGAGATCCCAAAAAGACTTAACTTTTTTACTCATGCACTAATTAGTACATGAATAAGTATTATTTATATGGATATTGCAATTTAACCTCGTACATGTTTACTAAGCTTAAGCCCGTCTGAAGAACGTCTGAAGACGTGATTGAAGAAAAAAACTTCTCTCGATGACATCGTTAATTATTCTAAACACACGTCGTCAAATGTCTTCACTCCTCCATATAGTATTATTCATTTAGCTGCAGCTGCTTAAGTATTGCAATGGTAAAAGCTTTTATTGATTATTAATTATATAGTAAGATTTATTGATTTATTGATTTAATTGTTTCCCAGATAACCACACATACCAGAAACTCTTTTTACCCCCGTTGGAAAATTTTTACTTTCAATCAAATTTACTGGACACTGGATAAGAGTTTGTCACGTTTTTGTTTCAAATAATATAGAATATACATATACATGTATACATGCGTATATGCAAATTTGAACATAGATTTTCTGAATATATTTTATACTTTAATTTTAATACTTACTATACATTATATTTAAACCGATAATGTATATATACATATTTATAAATTAAAAAAATTTGTTAGTAAACTAATGTTTTTTTTTTATCAAGAATTTTGTCTTGATTCTTAATTTCATAATTTCAAACTCGCTTTATCTATTTACTTTATATTATTTATATATTTTTTTAGTGTAAAAATAATAAAGCTCAATATTTATATGCTGAAAAAAATTAAATTTTTTGAGCATATAAATTGCAATAACAGAGTTTTGTTTTATTCATTTATAAAAATTCAGTTTCAGAAATGTACAACGTTTCTATTGAACTGTAACCGATATTTTTGCAAAACAAGTAAACGCCATTTGAAATTGTTTATTTATATTTGCAATATTTTATTCCATGAGTAACAACATTTGTTTCATTTGAATAACTAATCGCCGAGTTTTTTCTGATAGATTTCAAGCAACATGAGTCAAAAAAATGAATGAAACTTTTGAGTTCGTGAAGGGCATACGTCTTAAGACCCAATTCGGTACTGCAGTATTTTTTTTTCCATATTTTTTAGTCAGTTATTTTTTCATATTTCACTATTTGTTTACCAAAATATTTTCACGGTTAAATAATTAAATAATTAATTATATAATAATAAATTTGTAGCTTTCAATTTTTTTAACAAATTAAAGGTACTTTTAATAGTTGGGTAACATTTGAGAGACAGTTTGGCTACCTACATTAGTGATGATGGAATTTTTGTGACGTGTGTCATGACATCGTACAAATTGTAACAAAATTGTTAGTCGTTACATGACTGATTAGTGATATTTTAAATGTCCACATGTGATCGTTATTTTTTTATCTACATTAAAAAAGTCGAAAGATGTGACAAATTAATGCCAATGTTAAATTTTTTTTCTTCATATAGAACTCTTGTGTCGTTCGAAATAAGATACCATTTTCAACGCAGTATAAACAAATTTTCTTATTAATTAAATTTTTTTCCCTTCAATCTCTCTTCTTATCAGGTCATTTTTTTAATTCCAAGGAACATTTTTTCAAAGTTATTAATAATTTAAATCCGGTAAAAAAAGTTCACAGTACAAAGATGATTATAAAAGTATATAAGCATTATCACTTTAAACTTCCGTGTGGACATACATATAAAAATTCTAGCATCATCTTCTCTCGTATCAAATTTAAAAACAATGATAAAAAACAAAGTTTATTATCCCTGACGACATCCCAATATAAATAGCTTAATTGTATTTTCACGGTAGTATACGTTATCGCAGATAAAACATGATATAAAACAACGTGATTGTGGATTGTAATGATAATCATGTTTTTGTTTTTTTTTTCTTAAATTTTTTTTTGCCTCTGAGCTGTATCAAAGTCAATGCATATATATTAAAACTGTGTATGCATTGGGTGGTTAAACACATGTTAATGTTGCTTAAAATGCCAGTAAGACGCGACAGTTTTACCACGAGTTGTAAAACAAAACATAATCCCCCGTTGTGCTACCGTACTCCAGCTATCTGTTGACTTGTTTGCATGTGATTTTATGAACGTGGTATATATGAAATCTTTTTGTAACTTGTGTTTTATTATAATTCATATATATTTATTTATTTTATATTCAAGGAATAAGTGGGTAATAAGAATTAACAGATAATCACATATCATTTTTTATGAAATCACAAAAAATAAACAAAATCCTAAATTCCTAAACAAATTAAAGAAAAATAAACAAATATCTTTAATGTTTTTGAGAAATAATAAAATAGTTTAATAAAATAAGCAAATTTTTAATTGTTTTTTTTTATTTTTAACTATTATTTCAACTATTTGATTGATTTTGAATTGAAAATCAAAATAGGAGAGACGATGGTCATCTGTCTGGTTCCGTGGTGTAGTGGTTATCACATCTGCTTTACACGCAGAAGGCCGCCAGTTCGATCCTGGCCGGAATCATTATTTTTTGCATTTAATATCATTATTATTTATCGTCAATAGTAAAAAAGTATCTTAAATTACCAAACGAAAAAGAAAAGTCAATTAAAAAAGTCTCAATATATTCATGTCAATACATAATGACATTTATTTTTCTGTTTTTGCTAACACTGCGTGAAATTGTTTTAAATAATGAAGATAAAAAATAATTATAACAAAAAAAACAGGAAAAAAAAATTGGATTCAAAGTATTTTAAAAAAAAAAAAAAAATGAGTAGTTTTGTATCGATGGTAATAATATATAAGAAAAAGATTTTAGATCTTTTAGGTCCCGTATTGATTCAGTCGGCAAAAGGTACTAGCTACCGAGAGACGATGTTTATGCAGATGAGCAAAAATGTCTCGGCACTTTTATAGAACTTTCGAAAGCAACAAAATGTAAAAGACAGACTGACTATTCTGTGTTCTCTCTACTGTCGACTTTTGTCCAGACAAAAGAGACCGTTTGTGTCACACAAGAAAAAGACTTTCAATATGTTTTTCAATGTCAGATTCAAAACATAAAAAAAAAAAATAAAAGTGGCTTCTGAACTGCATTGACGATGATCGAGGGTAAGAAATTGTTTGAAAACACACAACTTGCATCATTTACATTCATGAGAAAAAAAAATAAAAATGTATCAAGTTATTTTTTTCAAGCTTCCTATTGTTATATTTTTATATATTTTTTTTTTTTCCTTTAAACTGTCATTTGTTATTCCAACGATAAGAAGTTTCCTGGACAGTTTGAGATTCAACCTGGTAAATTATTATCCAAATGAAGAGATAAATTAGGTAATTGTACTTAAACTGGTACCGGCTTTGCATCACTCTGATCGTTACCCAAAGCCAATTGCGAGTGTTTTTTTTTTTTTTTCTCTCTTGTTTCTTTCTTTTTTTTTTAACGTCAATAAAATATCCTGGATTAAGTTCAGCACGGTTTTTAAATAAATGTTTAATTAATCTCTATGATAATCAACAAGACTGTCACCATCAAGAACAAGGATGTATCACCTCTTTCAAGGTCATTCACAATCAAAAAAAAAAAAAATAAAAATAATCAACAACATAAATTCATTAGTCTGTAAATATGCCCTTCGAATAAAACATCACAATTCAATGACCGTGATGAATTTTTTTTTATCAATATCTCCATAATCCCAACGTTAATATTACAATCTCTTAATCGTTACATCATTGTCTCTTTCATATACGTACAATATTATTACTGAAAATTAATTATCATTCTGTCAAGTTTGTTAAAGAAGCAAGCTAAATATAATCATATGGGATTTCTTTTGTACTCAATAAATTGATCTTTAATGAAGGCTGTTTTTTTTCTTTTAAACTGAAGAAAAAAAAATATTTCATTTTATTAAATAATATTTTTTTTTGGCTTTATATTATAATTATTTTAAAAATAATTTTACTTCGTTTTCTTGGTCTCATGTTTTTCTAGATGTTTACAAATAGTTTTGAAGAAGAATTAATAAAAATAATAAACAATAATTTTTTTATTTAAATATATTAAAAATGAATTTATAAAAAAAAAAATATTCATTTCAGCTCAGCATGGGTCTGTTTTATTTGAATATAATTTAATTTTGTAGATTTTTTATTTATCCTGAGCTGATAGGTTGTCCTTGTGATAGACTGAATTAACATGTTCGGTTTAATACCCAGTGGAAAATTGATGTATGTTCTAGAAAAGGTCGTGGTGATAAGGTCGCTATGATAATAACGCACAATGTGAACGCGAAAAGATAAGACAGGTTGGTGCCGACTGTGAGTGAAGATTTGTTTCAATGGATGCTTGTAGATGGCGGCACTTGCTTCTCCAGTGGGTGTATGAACTCATGATCGATCCTTTTTTCCGTCGTTCCACTAAAAAAAAAAACAAAAACATTTGTAATATTTATCCGGTACATTTGGATTATAGTTTTCTCCAGTCAGATATCTCAAGTTTAGGATGGACCCAAGAAGAAATTTTGAGTTGGTATATAAAAGCACCTGGGGTGGATAAAAGAAAACTTGTGTTTTGATCTCTAAACACCTGTATATAGATGTGAAGACCACCTAGTCTACATGAATGGTACAAATGAAAACAAAAAAAAATAATGAAATATTCTAGGAAATTTAATAGGATTGATATTAATTTATTTAGCCTAATGAATAATTATTAATTAGTTGGAAACTTTCTCTTAATTTACACCCTCTAATTTGAATTTTTAAGAAATTATAGTGCGTATACATTAAAGTCAAAATCATTTTTTCAGAAATTTTTAAAACTTCAAATTGGAGAAACATTGTCAATTTATAAAAAAGAAAAAGTCATTTGAAATATTTCAAACTGCACTGAGAAAAAATTGAAGAGTGTTTGGATGAAATTGCCTGAATCAATGAAACGATTTCTCTGTATGATAGACTTTGATGTTATCAAGTTTATCAAGTCCTAGAAAATTTTCTTGAACTAATAATTTACAAAAATGTTATTCAAACATGGCTAACATTTTCTCAGTATTAAATTATAATGTAGGATGTTTTTTCTTTCTAAAACACTTGTTCTTATATTTATGTAGTCTTGCGTCAATTTAAAGAGTAATCATTCTGCTGGTAATATTTATTTAGAATTAACTTCTCATGACTAAATATTTCCAGTCATATTGAGTTCGAATCAGTCATTGTCAGTCATTGAGGAGTCATAATTAGTCATATGAAATAATAGCAAGTCATTTTGAGTCTATTTTTTAAGACTATTTTTCTATTGTTAGATACAAGTCATCCAAAGTCATTTTTTCACCTCAATTTTCTTTAAAAAGTCATTGGAGTTACTAAAATTGTCACTAAGCAGTATCCAAAAAATAACCAAATCATTTTGTTTATAAGTTTAAGAAAAATTTCCTCAATCAAACTAATTTATTATAATTTAAAATATGTTTTATCCTGTAAACACAGTTTAAAATTTCTCCAGTGAGCTTATCACAAACTCACGTTGTTTATATATAATCAGTGATTATTAATCACGATATAACAACTAAACAATTTTCAAATTCGCAATATAGTTTAAGCTCTGAATTTAGCTCTTAACAAGTAAGTATAACATTGATAAATATAAATAATTTTCACTGTGATAAGATTACTGATAAAATAACTCAATATTTTCAATAAACATAATAATAATATTATTATTATATCTTAATTAAAATTTAAATTATTTTCACAATATTTTTATTGAAAAAAAAAATACGGTTTTGATATTGTATCTTGAGATGTCACAATATGAAAATAAAATAAAAATATATTTTAATGGTTGTCACTGCCCCGTCAATTAGACAAACCGGAAATAATCAGTTCCGGTCTCATTACGTCACTCGAAGCGTAGTAATCACATTGTGTCCAATAGTGACATTGTCGTTTGCGTTTTCTTGCTGTCTCAACAACAACAAATAAAAATAAATAAATAAAAAAAAAATAATCATAATATAAAATAATGATTTACAAGGTTTTCATATAAAATCCTTGGACCTGACCTGCGCATTAATATGTCTAGCTAAATGCCCTAGAGACAGTAAAACGTGTCGATTTCGAAACAAACGATTTATCTTTTCTGCACCAATGGTTAAATTGACAACGAAATCATACAAGCATGATGAAAATTCACACAATATATATTATAAAATATTGCTAGAAAAATTTAAAAATAATATAAAATGTATATTTTAAATTTTGAATATAAATATAAAACAATAAATTTAGTATTCAATTTGACAATAGGTCTAGGTGGAGGTCATCAAAAACTTGAGCATGTAAAGAAATCCTAAACGAAAAAAAAAAAAAAAAAGATAGATTGCAGGCCTAAAAGCCCATCATACAGCATATGTGTGTAAAAAAAAAATTTCTACATCTTCTTGACTAGAATTTTAAGGTTTTTAAGGCGGAGCATCTTGTTCATATCTACCTGCATTCTATTAATAATCTACAGACTTGAAGATCAAGAAAGAAATAAAGAAATAAAGAAAGAAATGAAAAAATATTAAAAAAATCTAAAAAGAGCATCGAATTTTTTCATTTTTTTTTTTTTTTTTTGTTCAAGTCAAGAGAGAAATGTGAGGCGGGCAAGTGAGTGAAGAAAAGTACAGAATTAGTGGGAAGCTTATAGTCGTGTAGAGCCTATTATGTTATGATCCCCAGTCGAAGAGAGATGCTGGAAAAAAAAATCGGTGGACCATCAGGAAAAAAAAAAGGGATCTGTATGACACAGTGCGACTTATAAACCATCATATATATATGTATACAAGAGTAAAAAGAATTTTTATTTTAATTTAATTTAGTTTTTTTTATATATTTTTTATTCCGACGGTATCAAAGGGCGCAGGGTGTTCGCACTGACGAAAGCCGCCTGTCGATTCACAACACAATAACGTCTTAACCAATGGCATGTATTTGTGTCTTCCGTTTCTCGTCTTGTCTTCAATGTCGTTGGAACTTGACTGACTGACTGATGTCAAGCCAACTTGTCCCGCACAAGTGATTTACAAAAAAAAAAAAAAAAAACGGACCATCAAGATCAAGATAAAATTGTTTTTTTTTTTTCAAATTTATTTAACACGGTTCAAGACTAATATCCCTGTTTTTTTTATTTTTATTTTAATGTATATATTGGTATAATGAAAATAATTTTGAATGAGACAAAAATAATATTATCTATACGTCATTTTATCAAAGTGAGTTGATTAAAAAAAAATTTCAGTTTTAGTATGTGTGTATTCATTTCTTGTGAATAATGTTTTTTAGATATATACATTTTTTTTTTGCAAATAGCCGCATACAATCTCGAGAGAAAAGTAGAAAAAAAAAAAAAAAAATTTAATATTACTATTATAAATACGAGGATGATATATATCCCAATGTATAATCTCGTCGTTTTATCGAGCGTGTTTACACTTGGTTTGAAAAATAAAAAAAAATTATTATTTTGCAATAAACTTGGTTTTGCCTGTCGAATATTTTGAAAACTTCAATATATATTATTTGACGTTAATTTTTTATTCATATAAATAACTATTTTGTTGAAAATTATATTTGATTATCGTCTTTGAAAAGGAAAAATATTTTTTATTTATTTTTTTTTCAACGATAAGTAGTGCGCTGTGTGCAGTTTAATTTATTTTTCGTATATTATTGTAACACACACACATACACACGCATATATATACTTTTAATCGTGTATATATATTTACAACAAACATAGAGAAAAGTGCGACCAGTTGGCGTGGTCCCGATAAGCACAGTGCCATAACTCACCACCCACCTTTCAACCCCCTGAATCCTCACATTGTGCTGTATATAATTAAACAAAGAGAGAGGGTGGTGCACCTATATCGTTGCCGCGCAACTGCCACTGTATATGTTTGCAACGAATCAACCTGAATCTATATGATAATCAAATGATTTTTTTTTTTTTTCACCCCATCACCCCATACCACCTTTCTCACTCTCTTGAAAAAAAATTTAAAAAAAAACAATATATTTATATCCTTTTTATTTATTTATTATTATTTTTTTTATTAATTTTATTTGATTTTTTTTTTTCTTACATATATATTCTATATTTTAAAATTTTTTTCTTTCATGTAACTCATTTTTTTTCCCTCCATCTCTTCGCGCCTTTTATACCTGGAATTGTGCCGCCGCCTCCGCGCGTATATATATATTTTTTGGGCATCGGATAACGACGTTGGTTATACCCCGTAATGGAACCTCCATGGTATATATATAAACTTTTTTTTTACTTTTTTTTATTATTTATTTATTTATTTATTTATTTTTTTTGCCTCTGAGAAATTTTTTGAATGGTGGACCGCCTGGTCGCATTTGCATCACTAATGAGGGACAACGACGAGCTCAGTTATGGGGATTATTGAAGCCCAATGGTCGACATTCAGCCATCATGAGTTTGTTCATCGAATTTGAATTATACCGTTACCATAATATTCTATTCTGTAGATTAAAAAAAAAAAAAAACATTTTCTCATCTTTCAATATATATAAATAAAAAAAAAAAAAAATATTAATAATTTTTTAGACGTTGAAAAATCGAACGTATTAAAAAATTAAATTATGAATTTATAAACATATATATTTGTGTGTTTAATAAGTATATACGTATGTATATATTGTCGGCGATGATATTTTTTATTTATTCATTTTTATTTTTAGTTAATGAGATGAAGAAAGGAGAAGAGAAAAAAAAAACAAAATTGAATGCGTATATTAAAAATATTAAAATAATTTAAAAATTATGAAAATTTTGATATATGTATATAATGGTTTTGATTGAAACAATCAGTATGATATGTGCATCAAGTTGTGAGTATCTTTATCTGTTAAAATGCATTATAAATATCTATATTTTATGTTTGTTTTGAGTAAGAGATGCAATACGCAAAGATTGTAACAAGTGACAGGATAATAAAAAGAAATGTTAGATAAGAAATAAATATATATGAAATGAGAGAAGATTTTATAAAAGATGATTTTGATACCCTTTAAGACGACCCTAAGGCCCCTGGGGCGGTTATGCATCATGTCTGGTCAGATGCTGTCACTCATATAAAAAATTCTGTCTGGAATTTTCAAATAAAAAAACAATTTTTTTTCCATAAATCAATATTCAAATAATTTTTATAACGTATATTATTAAACAACAAGTAGAAAACAAGTTAAATTTGCTTCAGGCATGTCTGACAAGTGCTGCTACCTAGGTAAATTTTTTAAAATATATATTTAAATTATATTATTATTAACTAAATGTACATATTAAATATCTTTCAGACATCATAGAGACATTGAATGTAATAAATAAATAAATATAAATTAAAATGTTTAAAAACAATCCCACATATATGTATATATATAAAAATATATATAAAGTTTATAGCATCGTTAACACAACGAAAAATTACATTTTGATTTTGGATATAAATGTGACATTTTACCACTTTTGTGGCTTGTCATTTTCCATTCATTACATGTACCACAAGACGTATGTGTCTTGATTGGCTAAATACAATAATGCAATGTCATGGCTTAAATTACATGAGCAGAAAATAAAAAGAAAAAAATTGAAATAAATATATAATATATAAAGAATAATAAATAACTAAATATATAAATTGAAATTTGTGGGGTGGTGCTTGATGTGATGAGAAATAATAAGAATGTAATACTCGTCGTAATCGCAAAGGGTATACTTGGAAAATTGCCTTTAGTTCACCGACTGTTTCATGCGCAACCAAACCCGGGAATATCACCTAGAGTCCCAGGCTCCCTGAGGTTCCTCTTATATATATGTATACACAAAGAAATATATGTATGTATGTATTTGTGTGTGCAAAAAGAGGGTGAGGACTCAGCTGTTTCGAGGTTCAGTGTCTAGGCGCTTTACGGTAGGTGCGCGCATGTCGGCCGTAAGGGTGGCTTAATGGGGCGCGGATGTGTACTCCTAGGGGTGTCACATTCACCGGTGGTGATCGATCACAGTACATCCACCCTTGGGCATCCATTATAATAGGCCAACCCTGTATGAAATTTTGTCTCGAAACATTGTACAAACATAACGCAATACACTTTATTCATGCTCGATTTTCACTCACAACATCATCACTATTCAATTTTGTTTTTTTTTATTTTTTGTAATAATATAATAATGATAATAATAATAATAATAATAATATATGGTAAAAAAATATTATAAATATATTATTTCAAGATTCAAGTTAAAAATATATGCGATGAATAAATTATAGATAATGAGAGATCAAAGATTCATCGAAAAATAAAATAAAAAAATTATGAAAAAAAAAAAATTTAAATATCGTGACCCGGATGGATGAACGATCGACAAGCGGGTAAACGTAATTTCACGGGACTGATTAAGGACATGATGGTAACAAGCGAGGCGTGAAATTCTCACAGTACAGAGTATTTCATCAACCTTAAAAGTTAAATTTATATAATTTTTAAATTAAACTATAAAAAACAGAAAATATAAAAGGCAACATATATTTTCTGATAAGTTTTTCCTGTAATTTTAAATAACAATATACATAAAATTGTGACACAGATATTGAATGAAAATTTGACAAGCAGTCAGATGATAATGATAAAGTGAGTATCATTGCCTCAGGGTTACAAACGTAATTTGATGCTTTTAATCAGCTTCAGGGCAGGTCTCTTGAGATACTGACGAATCACGATATATACTCAATATATATTTTGCTGATATATACCTTGTGTCTAGTCATCGGTTATTCATGTATTTATATATACGCACACATATTTCCGTGTGGTGATTTCAAAACAGAGGTAAATACATGAAAATATATATACCCAAAGGCATGTGTATACATCTCTCTTGATTTTAACATTTACTCCAGTCATGAGCATTATCATATTACGAGAAAATTTTGTCTGTATAATTACTTGTCGATAAATGCAAAAAAAAGTAATTGCTGAGATTAAATTTTTCAGCTTGTTTTTAGTCGTAAACAGTCATTTTTTATTCTCGTAAAAAAATAGTCAAATCATTTGATCATTTTTTTTTTTTCAAGACTTTTAATGACTCGTCAATTTTATAGTCCTTTTTTAAAGAACTAAATCATTTTTTGAAGAGTCATTAGAAGGACTAAAATTGTCACTGAGAATGACTCAAAAAATAACCGAGTAATTTTGTTTGAGACTGTTCAAAACTAAGAATGACTTGATAAATTTTATCTCCGGAAGAACGAGTCTATTTTTTAATTCACTGCAAATTAAACTCATACATCTATATAAATATACGAATAAAAAATTAATTACCAAAGAATTAATAGTATTTAATCATGATTAATTTATATATATATATATATGTATTTAATTGACTTTAAATAAGTTTTTTTTTTCTTCTATTGAACTTCCGTTGAAAAGTTTCAAAAATAATGGTAAAGTTTTAAAAAGGATATGACAGTAAGTTTTATGCTGTGGTGTATACAAAAGTTCTAGTGATTTATATCAAAATAACAGGGTACAAAATAGTGAATCGCTGAACGCTTTTTGGGGATATATTTGACAGTATATGTATGTATTAAAAAAAACATGGGATTGTGTAAAAAGGCATGAAGAAAAGTTGAACGTGCTAAGTGGAGAACAACAAAAGTGGTAATATTATGGACACCTTAGTATTATAGGTGACAGGAGGGTGGGTACCACTATTAACTTGCAGGTTGTATAGACTATAGTCATGGTTTATTAACTGTCTTTGAATTTAGCATTAAAAAAAAACAATAGATATAAATAAATGATAATGATACAGAAAAGATTTATATGATTAATCTAATTTTTTTCTCAAAGAAAATATAATTATAGCCATAAATAAGTTGAATAAATATGTATATAATAAAACTACTATTTTTTGTGGGAAATTTTAAGGTACTCTTTTGTTATTAATAATTTTGAATTTGAATTGAGTTATTAGTATTTTTATTTTCTCTTAAAATTGTCGTAAATAGAATTATCGTTTATAAATTTTGCAATAATTCATTGAGAATCGAATACACATATAGAACTCCAAGTTCCAAAACCACACAGGGTTATAACCGACCCAATTCCTCTACGTCACCACAGTCAGCTGTTTCGTTCACACTTTCCAGCATCAATTTATATATATAGCCTTATTCAGGATGTCATAAGGGACACTCAACTCAAAGCATCAAAACATGACAGCAAATGTGGGTTATGAAAAAAAAAAAAAAAGAAAATTTGATAATGATGATGATCGGATTAACTTGTGAAGTTTGTGTGTCATGTTATTTGCTACTGATATTACATACAAATATTATCATGCCAAGTTAATTCATAGTTGCCTTCGTCAGTGTCATCATTGTTGTTTATCATCTTCCGACGGATACTTGGCACGGGATTATTGTTAACATTTATACGATTATTCAATCTTTTAAATTAATTAAATGATGAGTTCTAGAAACTTTTTCATTTTGTAAAAAAACTCATTGATTTAGGATCTAGGAATTTTTTATTTTTCATTTTTTTTTTTCTGTTGCCTCAATTGCACTAAATTTTTTTTTTTTTATTTGAAACATTTATCAAGTTTAAATGGATTTTGCATGCTTTTAAAAGTTTGGAAAAAGTAATATGTTTTTTTTTTTTTTTTGTTCAAGTAGTTATTTTTTTTTATCCGACAATTTTTAAATTTTTACTGTCTAGGGATATTTAAAAATATTTAATATGAAAAATATTTTTCAAGAGAATAGTTATTGGAATAAACAAACATTGCAAGAATAGCAAGGGAGTTTGGATCGGAAAATGTATTATGGAGAAAAGCCAGACAAGAAGAGAGGTTAAAAGAGGAGAAAATACCACCGACTCTTCTGCGTGGTAGCGGGCAAACGAGGCTGGCCAGACAGCGGCGTTCATATACACAGTGTCCGTGGATTTAGTGANGCCTCGTTTGAAAAAAAAAAAAAAATGCAAAAAAAAAGCAGCAAAAGTAAAATGTAAAAAAAGTAAAAAAGGGGAAAGAAAAAAATGAGCAAAAATGCAAAGCTTTTTCCGAGAGTGGTGCAGAAGAAGAGACGAAAAAGAGAGGAAGATAGTGAGCAAAAGTAGGATAGACAGTGTGCGAGAAAGATGAGTAGATGTGATTGGCAATGTGCTAGGGAAAAAAAGGAGATGTAGATGCTCGGTGAATAAGAGAGAAAAGAAAAGAAAGAAAAACAAAATAGTGGGGATTGACGAAAAATTGAACGAAGGAGAGATGGAACCGAGTGAAAACGAAATTTTGTGATTGTATTGGTTCAAGCGATGGCGGAGAAATCATTGTTTTATCAAGGTGTCGTATGGTGTCGCCACAGTAGATGGGCGGTTACAATACGGCGCACTAGATTTTGTTTAATGGGCGTGGTTAGCATACCCTCATCCCCACTCTTAAACAGTGCACCTCGGTGATTGACAGTTGGCGAACGACTGCGGACGGCGCAGGGTCTCAATGCTTGGCGCTTTCACGCTCGCTCGTTTGAATTTCGGTAAACTTTAAACAATGTTATAAACATATTATTTTTTTTTTCGCATTAACGTGAATAACAAATACATTTTTTTTTATTTTCTTTTAAATTATATGAAAATATTTTTTTTAATACATATGATAAATTACAATCGTGTTAATGAGTTCATCATTTTATTATTAACACACAATTGTGTTGATTAATTTATATTCAATAAATATAATAATAATAATTCAAAAGTATTTAATTGTGACGCGTAATAATTAAAGTGGAAAAATTAATTGTTTTTTTTTTTTTCGTATTTTAAATAAAATAGTACTCTCCCGCCTTTTTTTAAAAAACAAAATATTTTTTTGTTTTCGCGATCGCGTGTGTTATTAATTTAATATCATCATAATCATCATTGTATCCACATGTCAAGATAAAAAATAAGAGTAAAAAATTATTTAATTAAATAAAAAAGTCTAGTCGTGATATATACATGAGAATAGACAAAATTTTTTCAAAAATTAAAAATCTACAATTGTTGAAGAATTTAACATAAGTAGCTAAAATTCGAAAGAAAAATCAGCACGATAATAAACATCAAAGGTAACGACAAAAATTACCAGGTAGTCGATTTACTTATTATTGTTTTTTATTATAATTTAACAAGCGTAAAACATAAGTAAGAAAAATCGACATACCACAAGAGAAAAATACTAAGATAAAACCCTCGTGGCTTGTATACAATTTTGTCTATACCTGGAAAGTGACCTCCCCTCATTCTCTCCCTTAATTTCCCCCACTCACAAGCATTACTTCGAAGACCCAGCAGCAACTAAGCCCCCCGTCGGCAAAAAGGATGTATATCGGCTGTGCATAGTGACATCGTGTTTCGTTTTGTGTTTTGTGAGATTACCATAGAAAAAAAAATTTTAAAAATAAAAGGAAAGAAAATTATTGTCTCTAATCATCGCGGTCTTGACAAGTAATTATTTACTTAGTTATTTATTTATTTATTTTTTCCAATCAGTGACAGTGCGGAACAAAAGTTTGTTATTATTATTGTTAGTGATTTTTTTTTTTAATTTTTAATGAATACTCAGTGATTATTTCATTGAGAATAAAAATAAATAAAATAACGACTGATAAGAAATTCTTTTTTTTTTTTTTTTTTGTTTTACCTGCTCTGGGTCTGATAACTTCTTGAATAAGCGATAACGAGTGTTGATTATTTTGTCGTTATATATCAAAAGAAGAAAGTTGTAAAACAAGAAAAATAAATAATAAATTAATATAGAAAAAAAAAAAATTAAGTCAAGATGAGGAAGCATGAGAACTTGAGCAATAAACGTACGACAAAGTGCTGACGCAAATAATCAAATAATTTGAATATTATTTGAAGATAATTTTGTTGCTCCAACAAAATACACAAAATAAATAAAGCATATTTAAAATTTGCATAGAAAATTTAAGTGTGTTGGAATAATAGCCCCGGGTGGAGGGCGGAGAGTAACGCGGATATTTAACCGCGAAAATTTAAATATTTTTTTTGTAAAAAATAAACATAATACTTAATTTTTGTGAGTAATATTTATTTACTAAAACTTTTTTAAAAATTGGAGTGATTAGTTTATTAATAATATACAATTTGTATTATATATTTTAAATAATTAAATATCAAGTGAAGACAA
Organism: Aphidius ervi; assembly: GCA_015776835.1. Lineage (NCBI taxonomy): Eukaryota > Metazoa > Arthropoda > Insecta > Hymenoptera > Braconidae > Aphidius > Aphidius ervi. The sequence goes on from MKYW01000037.1 coordinate 794,324, forward strand.
AGTGACATTGTTTAAACAATAGTGTGAAGTTTGAATCGTCGTTTTTATTTGTTGGAAATATAGCCGCTACGGTGGCTCAGCACGCAGATTTCCCCGGCGCGGCCAGGGCGTTCATGGCTCAGCCAAGGGTATGTGTATTATCATAAATAAATAATTTAGAAAAATAACAAAATACACAAGTGCTTACTTTAAATATTTATTTTTTATTAATTTTTACTTCAAAGCATTCATTTAAACTATTTCCAATTGACGAAAAAAAAAACATATGAAAAGAAAAAAATAAATAAATTCATTCAAGTGTGAATAAATTGACTCTAAAAAAATTCGTTTAATTACCGACGGCTTGTTTATTCAAGTATTTTTGTATAAAATACTTAATACTAGAAAAATTTATATCGAAAGTTTTTCTATAAAATACTTGAGTCATTGTAATTAAATTTTATTCATGAATGATTTTTATTTACAATCTATCAATTATAGAATTAAATAAAAAATTTTTTAATCTAAAAACACATGTGTTTTTAAATGTAAAATAATAATTATTATTGAAATTATTTTATTAGAAGTATATTTGATAAAAATAATTTACTCTTTTATATATAAATTTGAGAAATTTTGATTTAGATAGTTTAGTTTTTTTTTGAGATATTAAAATACTTGGAGCTTTATTAGATTTCTTTATAAAAATTTATAATTCTTAACAATTCTATGAGGAAAAATATTTATACTTTAATTATTTACAAATTCAAAATTATAGTTCTATTAGACATATTTGTAATATTTAATATTTTTTTAATTCATTTATTTGTCTACAAATCTAGCTCCAAGATGTAAAGATTTGTTCTTGATTTGTTTACTTTTTTCAAAACGCATTTTTCGAGTTTTTCTTTCAACAAAATATCAATTATTTTGTTTATACATATTTGGGAATCATTTTTATGTTTGTTTTGTTTGGTTTTATTGTGTTTTTATCAATTTAAATCAGATATTGTCTTGAAAAATCTTAAAATTTTAATAATTTTATATTTAAATGTTATACATAATTCTAGATACAAAAGTTTGATTTAAACAATTTATATTGCTCATTTATATGCGTAATTTCATAATTGTTGTAACAAATTTTAAGATAGTACTTTGTTGACAAAAAAACAAATACCAAATAAGATCATAAGTTGATCAGTTATTGATCATGTCTTTATTTCTAAACACTAACGTCTGTTTTCTATATATTTACTAATTATTTAAAACTTTTTACTTTACTAAAAATATATTCCGTCGTCCCATGACCATCTTAGAAAAAAAAAATCAAATCGAATAGAAATAATAGTGTGTTTTGCTATATTATCTCGCTACATATAGTGTTGAACTTTGTAAAAAATTACATGAAATATAATATCCGATTTCGAATTTAAAAATCTTTAATTTACCATTCATGAATTTATTGAAAAAAATTTTTTATTGTTTATTTATATTTATTAAAACTTGTTACTTATTCGCGTTAGAAAACTTGGATAAAACAATAAAAGCACTTTACAAAATAATTTATTGTATTTCACGTTTTGTCTTTTTTTCGAAAAATTTAGGAATTAGTATTAATTCGAAATTCGAAATATTCATTTAGATATATTGAGATGAAATCAAATATAAATAAATGATATACTTGCAAGTGGAGTGATCTGTTTTTTATACTAAAATTATTTCAAATATAAATAAATAATTTTTTTCAACTCTATATATTTTGAATGATGAAAAAAAAATTTTTTCTGATCCTACGGACCACTGTACGTTTAATTTTATCAGTAAAAGAATTGTTATTTTCCTGAGACTAGTTTGCAGAGTTAAATAAATAAATAGAAATATTTATAAAATTATCAATTTGACATATTTTTTCAATCAGATCTATTGTATCAACAAATTTTCTGACCTTTTTATAAAATACATTTACAGGGCCGTTGATATATAAAATTTTATATTTTCACAAACACAATGTTGCAAAGTTCATCCAAATTGTTTATCAGGAAAATAAATTGAATAAATAAAATACACTGTTTATCATCAATGAATCAATGACTTTGACAGATTAAAATAATTTGTAAATATTATTGTTTTAATATTAAAATACTTGACGTTCAATTTACAAATAATAAAAATTATAATTAAAATAATTTGATAGAAAATAATATCAGTGCCAGTCCGTCGCATCTAATTTTTGACATATTAGAAGTTGAATAAATTTTTTTTTTTATTATTAGGTAGTTTATATAAAGAATACTTGAGACACAAAAAAAATAATGGTGTTATTTTGTGATAACGGGCCTCGTGTACCGCGGGGTATGATAAAAAAAGATTTTTTTTTATTTATTTATATATTTTTTTTATTTTTCATCATAAAATTAAGTTTTATCATCACGATTGATGATAAGAATTTAAACTCTATAGATGTATATTTTGTATGTTAGAAAGATTGGAGTTGTGATGAGATAGAAAATTATTTATAACGTGAAAAAGTGAGTTTTATTATTGTCTCACAAGACATTGATGTTACCACATTAATTTATATATATAAACAATGCATTAAAATTATTTTCATTTAAAAAACTTGATATAAAAATAGATTGATAGTTTTTATCATCATCCAACACACTCATTGATATTAAAAACAATTAACTCAACATAATAATAAGTAAATAATTAAAATTTAATTTTTAAATTTATTAAATCAGTATGCTCAGTGTTGTGTAAATAAAAAAAAATATAAAAAATGTCTGGTGCTGTAAGTGTAATAGTGGGGAACGTATATATATTAAAAAAAAAAAAAGTGACGAAAATTTGGCCCCGTTTGTGAGATAACTGACGATCAACGAGGTCGTAAATCAAGTATGTTAAGAAAATAATCAGTCGAATGTATCAAACAAATGTTTTAAATAATATTAATATTCAAAAAAAAAAAATACTATTCGATTTTAATGATAAAACTTTTTTGTTTACATTAAATATATAAATTAATTATTCTCATTATTTAAATTCATGCTATAGAGTATAAATTTATACCGTTAGAAAATCATATTTTCATGGAATTTTCTTTTTTTTTTTCGTTATTTTATGAATTTTTTTTTTTTTTCGTTTTTAAAAAAACCGTTAAAATTCATGATGCGTGTCTCAATGCTCGCGTGTATGTTCAGCACAATATTATATATATATATATATATAAATTTTTTTTTTATTTATTTGCCATGAAGGAAGGAAAAAAAAGAAAAAAAAAAGTTAAATAATAAAACAAAAATTTTTGTTAAAAAGTTAAAAATGCATGTGCCCGAAGGGATTTTTGATCAGCCAGCAAAGTTCGTGGTCCAAAAACACACCAGACAAGACATACAGACACACACGATATATATTTATAAAAAAAAAAAAAAAATACAATGCACGTGACGTCTTGCCGCGAGACAACTTCCTTATATTCCAGGAAATTTTTTTCTCAAATGATGCACATTATTATTCCCATATATCTATAGGGAATTACATATTCATTAGAAAAATACCCGATAACCTAGTCCTGCAACAAACCATCAATATATTATAAATTATTTTTTTTTCTAAATGTCGACATCAATCACACACGATGCAGAAAATATCCTTTCACTTATAATACAGTAGTACAAATATATTTTTTTTCAACTTTCCCTCTTGATGAAAAATCACCAGATAATAATTTACCAACTTGATTCCTTCAAAATCCCTAGTAAAATGTCAAGAGAAATAATTGTTTTTTGAGGTTAGTTTTGAGATTAGTAGTTTTATAAAAAATACACAATTATCTTATTCATGTTTAAGTATAATAAAAAATAAATTATAATGTTATAAAAAATCGTAAATGTCAATATATATAAATATATATAAAATATATGAGTTAAACATGTAATACGTGTCAGTGATAAATACGTGGCGCCAGAAGTACCTTATAACGTCAAATCACTTTCGAATTGGACCCCCTACTTCTCATGAGATCGCATTGCGCATTTTTATTTATTATTTCATTCTTTATATTCTCTCGTATGTATGTATGTATTTTTTTTTTTTTTCTTTTAATTTATTTTCTTTTATTCATCTTATTCATTCGTTCGTGATCAACTTTTATGGCAATTCTCTTTCAGTTATTTCTATTGCCATACAGCATCTTGAAACTCAATGAACTGTTTCGTGGCAACACTGTCTCTCTTTTCAGTATATACTAAAAAATTGTCAGGGATTTTTATTATTATCATTTATTAATTGTTTGAGGACGCATGTATTTGATATTATAAGGTCACGACCTGGTGATTATTTGAATAATAATTAACGTCACGCAATTCACAGATACACGTCAAATATTTATTTACTATTTATATTAACAAGTAATACACTTTAAACAATAATATTTAATTTATGATATATACAAATTGGTTGACAATATTAAATAAACAATATATAAATAATAACAATAAAAATAATATATATATTATTTTATGCAAATTTTTGTAATTTTCTTTGGGATTTCCGTTTGAGTTTATTTTTTAAAAATAATATTTATGTACATCAGCCATCTGTACTTAGCCGTCAAAAGACAATGAAACAGGAAAGGTGAACACCAGGTTAATATTTTTCTCGCGTTAATTTTGCAAAAGAAGAAGAAAAAAAAAACACGTATTATTAAATTTTTTTTCATTTAATTATATATTTATTTTGTAAATTGAGTTTATGTATATTTAAATAAAAAAATAAATAAACATAATATTTAAATAATTAAAGTACATTATTTTTGTCGACAAAATAATATATTGCATTAGAGTCAAAGTATTGCCAGTTATACATATGGAGTACTTTATGGCACCATCATATATATCTGCACCAACTGTTGAGATAAATTTTGATGTAGCACTTGTGTATTTTATTGTACTCTTTTTTTCTTTTTGTTGACTTTGTATGTATTATTTATTAATTGAAATGAAAAAAAAAATTACTTTATTTAGTATGATGATGGCGGGCTGCATGGTGGTTACCTCGAAGGTGGCGGTGGAGGAGGNCATGGTGGTTACCCCGAAGGTGGCGGTGGAGGAGGAGGAGGTGGTGGAGGTGCAGGATTGTATGATCCACATGGTAATGCAAGAGGTGTACCTGGTCTACATCATAGTCCACATTTAGGTGGAATGGCACCAGCTCATCCACAATATCCACCACCACCACCACATCAACCACAGCATGTACTTGCAGCGGCTGCAGCGGCCGCTGCAGCAGCAGTACCTGATGTACACAAACGTGACAAAGACGCAATTTATGGGTAAGTTTTTAAATTTTAAATAAAATGATAAATTCAGTTTTCTTCTTTTTGTATATATCTTTGAGAATAAAAAATATAATTTATAGTCAATAAAAAAATATAATCTATTATTGTTAAAAATTAGTATAACTTGAAAAATTTTAAATAGTTAAAAAAATTATCTTTCACATGCAATAAATTTTTGTTTTGTTTTTTTTATTGAGCAACAAAATATAAGATAGTGTTGTATAGTAAATTTACCACCTTTTAAATGCATAAAAAATAAATAAATAAAAATATATATAGTTGGTTTAACAGTATAACATTTTAACGACTCCACTAGATTTTTCATTTTTTTTTTTTATATGTTTGTTGTTACTTTGTATTTGAGTAAAAAAAAAAATCTAACAATTATAATTATTTAATTATTATTATTATTAATGGTAATTAAAAGATAAATATCTCACAAAATATAGTGGCTAAATAAATTTTTAATGTCAAGAATTAATTTTCTCGTAAGCGTTCATTCAATTAAGAGTAAAATTAAATTATTTCTTGTTTTTTTTTTTTCCTACTTTCTGTATATAAATATATATTTTTGATAGAGACATCGGTTATAAGGCAGTTGTTGCTTAATGCTTACACACATATTTTTTTTTTTTTTTTTCTACAAAAATTATATATTTTATGCATATTTTATTTACTGAATTTTTTCAGTATTATGGTGAATCAACTCATTGTGCGTATCCGAGTGTTGCGTGCCAATTAACGGAAAAAAAAATATAATAAAATAATTTTTTAAACTTGAGGGAAATTTAGTCGTGTGATTGGCATCTATGCGGTCGATGAATTACTGATAAATTAATTTTTTATTTATATTTATACTTACAATTAAAATTTTACTTAATAACAATTTATAAAAAATTGAAAGCTGATTGTGCACGAGACAGTGTCGGTAGAAATGTAAAAGAAAAAATATAATAAATTTAGATGCATCTGGTAGAGCATATAGCTCATCACGGCTCGGTTATAGATTCCCATCAAACGGTCAAAAAAAAAATTTCTACACCAGCCAAGTGTAAAGAAAAAAAAATATCAAACAGTGAAATTATTATAGGGATTATTATTATGCAGCATGCCAACTAATTAACAGAGACACATAATTCATTTATTTCCCCGTGAAGGGGGTTAAATTATCAGAGGGAAGATGGAATGTTTTGATTTGTGAATATCCTAAATGAAACCACTAGACTCTCATCAATATTATAGAGTATCAGAGTTCGGAGACGAATCCAAAGAGAGTTGAACACCAGCTGGACAAGAAAAGCTGTACTTTGTACAGGTTTTTCCATGACATAATGTGGGAATCAAAGACAAATACATAAACTTGAAAATCATGTAGGAATGTGGTATACACTGCACATCAAAATCACTGCGAGATTGAGGCGATTTCCATCATGTGGGCGTTTAGAAAAAAAAAAATAAAAATATAGTTTCATGGCACGTTTATCTTCAATCATCTACAACTCACACATATACATGTTCTATATGATTTATCGTCGTTAAAAAATGCCAAGATTTTTGGTTGTATCCCACCAAGAACAGAAGCTTATTATTTTTTTTTTTCAACCTAACCTGCAATTTGTCCACTCGTCGTGTGCCCCAACTTGCGTGGGCTTAAATTTCTAACTTTCCTAGAATATATTCACTAGATAAATTTTTTATTTATTTTTTTTTTAAGTGCATTATTTTAGCAGACTATTAACCCTTGTAAATCTCTTCAAATAATTATATTATTTCTTCCGTAGAAAAATTATTTTAAATAAATTTTTTTGTTTATTTGTTTTGATTGAATTTTTTCTTCGTTATCATAAATTTTTTTTTTTTTTAGTGAAATATCTTTTTTTGTGTTTTCTTGTGTATTATCGGTCGTGTTTTGCTCTTTGCTCGCGGTTACCAAGGTCACGTTATATTATTTTATCGAACCAAGATAATTGATAAGGAGCATGCAGTTTATAATGCCAAAAGAAACAAGTTAAAAATTTATTCTTTCTCTTGATTGTTTTTTTTTTCATTTTTTTTTTGCACTCTGTTACGCAAATTAATATCTTTTATTCACAACGTCTCATTTTGATTCGGATCATTGATTCTTTTGTTGGATTCGATCGGAAAAAAAATACACGAGATTGATGGCAACTTGATGATAAATTTATCAAAGAATAAAATTTTAAAAATCATAAAATTTTTGATAAAAGAAAAATAGTTTGATGTATTTATGATTGAAGAAAATGGAGACAACAAATATATAATAATAATAAATAAAATAACGGAAACCACAAAACCACATAATTCACCAAACACAACGTTCAACGGCCAATCATATCATTACCTTTGTGGTCATCATCCTGACACCTTGTTTATTCGTCACTGATTTTCTCGCACGTGCACTTACGATTTATCATTTACCTCTTTCCCTCCTGCTCCCTTTTTCAATGTCAATCAAAAATTAATAAAAACAAATTTACATTATCATTTTATTATTTTTTTGAATACCGTAAATATATATTTAAAAAATGTTTTTTTATGGAGTTCATCAGGGGATACTCTTATCTTTCACGATCTTGAATTAAGGGAGCTGCTTCTTGAAACACGCCTCCTTTGATGAATCCTTTGCTAACTCTTGTGTTTTTAAATTTAGTACTGAACACGAAAAAAATATTTCACCACAGTAGTTACTTTTTTAATGAAAATATATATAAAAATAAATAAAAAATAATATATATAAGCTCCCGATTTAAAAATTGTTCTGTAATTTTTAAGTATTTTTTTATTCGGGAGAGACAGAGAGAGAAAAAATATTAGGTAGCAGACTTTTCTGAGTGCTGTGTTGTTTAACTATACGGTTGCAAAATTGCAGTTATTTTTTATTTTCTATATATATTTATATACCCCCGGCATGCGTTCATGTCAATTTGTCGAAATTCGTTCCGAATCGTTTTATGCTTGAGGCTGTTATAGGACCTTGGCCTTTTTTTTTTTTCAAAATTTTATTTGGACATGCACAGTGTGTAACACACTCGTATATTTCAACTAAATCTGAACATATATAAATATAAATATGTATATCAATTTTAATATATTTATAAANATCTTATCTTGAGAGTAACACTAAAATAAAAAAAAAATTTATAATCTTTTTACAATTTTATTTTTTTACATTGAAAAAATTAGTTTTACTCTGAAATATCTGACAAATTTGAAAATATTATTTTTTTTTTTTTTCTTAAATCCGTTGAATATACAGTATGTATTTTTATGTCAAATATAAAATGGAAAAAAAAGAAAAATTTTTTCAAAGGCAGGGAGAAAATATTTCTGTCTTTTTTCCATCCACACTGGTTTCGTTATCTCTGTTCGTTTTTATTTTATTTTTTTTTCCATCTTCTTTATTTTCTTTTTTCTGTCTCATTTTTTTTTTTTGTGTAGAGGCTTTTGGGATGAAGCGAATAGAAGGAACACCCTGATGGGTCAGAGTACCCAACGATAAACAGCTGCCACACGGCGTTGCTCACGCGGCTTCCGTCGGACCGCGTGCTCAACGCCTCTCTCTCTCTCTCCCTCTCTCTCTCTCTCTCTCTCTCTCTGTATTTTGCTCTCTTAATCTTCTTGTATTGACGAAGAAACGAAAAACGGAGGGAACGGAGAGAAAACGTTCAGATTCCTTCACGCTGAATTTCGTTTCTTGCTAAAGAAATAAAAAATATATAAAATAATTTAGAAATATGAATAAAAATAATATTAAAATAATTTTTATTGCAGTTTTAATAATTTAATTTTTATTTTTCATATTTCAGACATCCACTGTTTCCCTTGCTTGCATTGATTTTTGAAAAATGTGAATTGGCAACATGTACACCAAGAGAACCAGGTGTTGCTGGTGGTGATGTTTGTTCGTCAGAAAGTTTCAATGAAGACATTGCAGTTTTCTCAAAACAGGTAAGAAAAAAAAAAACTAATTATTTATCAAATTATATATTTCTAATTTCACTTTGTGTCTGGCCATCAAGTTAAAAGGTGTGCTTGTAAAGAATTATTCAATTATTTGGTGACGTGGCTTGTGGCATCTTGTTAGTTAAATATTTTGTTACTTGTTTTGAACTTGTAAAATTTGTATTATTAATTATCAAATATATAAATCCAACCTTACACAGTCGAAATAGAAAGTAACTGGCTAGTAAACATCTATTTTATACCTATAAAGTTTTTATTTTCGAAAAAAATATCTAATAAATAGATAACAAGTAGATACCGATCTTGGATTAAATTCGATTCTAGCGCTCTCTGTCGCTCAATAAAATTACAGCTATATGATTCAACTGAGAAAAACTTTGTTGTATCAAAATTTATATTTTAAATACAACAATTTTATCTTTTTTCTTTTTTTTTTTTGGAGCATAGAAACTCGCCTCAATGATGATGGGCGTCTTGACGCCACTTCCTGTCTTCCTCCGAAAAATAATTTTTATTTTTCTTCAATTTGTTGACTCTGTTAATAAAAAAAATAAATAAACATTACTAGGGAGAAAATGTACACTCCATTTTACTTCTTTTTTAAAAGAAAAAGATAAAAAAAAAATTGTTTTTCTGATTATCACTAAATACCCACTTTCATACACATGAAATTCCAAAAGAAATTATTTTTGAATTTTCTAACATACTCCAACTTGGGTTTATCCTGAGAACATATATATTTTTTCTACATTTATTTTTATTCTTATATTCATCTCTTTTATTTCTTTATGCCTTTTTTTTTGTATTATTATTATTTGATTTTTTTTTACAGTTTTGTCTCACTCGTACAATCTTCAGCTTGCTGCGGGATTTTTTTTTTCTTTTTTTTTCGATGGCTTTCTATAAAACCCACCACGAGGCATTCCCCAAGGACACGTTGTGTTGGTAACCTGAGACTTATATACTCAGATTTTTCGGGGCCTTTTAATGAAAAAAAAAATAAAAATAAATAAATATAAATAAAAAAAAGTACCAGTTCACCGTCTACATTCCATCGCACATACGTGTACCTCTGATGGGTACCTCAAGAATTTAAAATAAAAAAACAAAAATAATACACCCTTTAAATATCCAATACGTCTATAATCAATTTAGGAAAACCGTTTTTTTTATTTTAAATGCTTGTTTATACGTGTTGAATTAAATAAAAAAAAAAAAAGGCACGTTGACTGTTCTAAAAAAAAAGATGTTATTTATTTGTTGATAAAAAAATCTCAAGATAATTTTTCAATTTATGACAATTTAATGAATAGATTATTTGATTAATTGATTATGTAAAAAATTGAAAATGCAATTGATTGATCAACTCGAGTTGAATAGAAACAACAGTGTGTTTTTTATAATTGTAAAAAGGAAAAATGTTTTTAGCTGTAATTTGCATTATATTTGCAACTTATCAAGTGTCATTAATGTGAGCATAGCTTGTTGATAACAAGCTGGGACAGGTCAAGTGAAATCATTTTGAATTTATTTAAAATATATATATTATACGAGTCCTGATGATAACTCGTTGTCGCACAATGTTGATGTACTTAGCAGTCATAAGTCTTGTGTGTTTTTATTGTTTCTCGGATTTTTATTTTTTATTTTTACTAGCTGTTTTTTTTTTTTTTTTATTATGTTTTTTTATGAGTTTGTTTTACATGTGATTATACAAAATACATGACACGTTTCGTGTACTCTTTGCTTAACTTAAATTTTATATAATTTTTTCGTTATTAAAAACAATTAATTATACTTTTTTTTTTATTTTTTAATTTAATTATTATTGCTACCGTGTAGAATGATATATAAGGGATTAAGATATATAAAAAAATCACGAGTTTTAATTATCGCGTTATCAATTTATTTCAAGCATAGGTAAGACAAGTAGCATAATAAGTTTTAGCAATTTGTCTGATAACGATAAGAGTTGGAGCTTTGTGCTTTGTTGTATGTATATTCAAAAAAAAAATGATAAATTTTTTAGGAGGAAAAAAAAAATAAAAAGATCACTGGCTCTCTCCTGAAATATTTAAAAATATTCGAAGGTTCTTTTAGCACCCATCTCAAAAATGTCTTAAAAGAATTTGTGAATTTTAGTTCTTCTCATTTTAACACTAGATCTAAACCCACCACAGGTCAAAAATATTCGTCAAAAAGAAAGAATTTAATTTTTCAAAGCCATAAATTCATCAACAAAAAACTATATTTAGCCATGATCACCCTAATGAAAAATAACAAACAAACAAAAACTTAATACATTTAATATTTTAACCATAAATTTAACTTTCATAATGTTACAATACGTGTGTCAGTAATTGCAACAACTCGATTCAGATAACCTGCGACATAAACATGTGACACTTGACCCTATATCAATATTATTAATGATCTTTATTTTTATATTTAAATGATAAAAACAATGCAGCATATCTGTAAATTTAAAAAATAATAAACCCCATGTATATTGAGTAACAAAAATTTATTCATATATTTATGTTATATTTTTTCATGAGTGTATATAATGAAACAGGTGACAATCCTCTTGCGGTTGTGTTTGTTTGATATACTTTGTATCATAAACTTTAGTTAAAAATATGTGTGTTTAAATATGTGCGCGCGACTGTCCTTGTTGATTGTTGGCTGAAGATAGGGCCCAAAAAAATAAAAATAAAAATAAAATAAAACAGCGTCAAAAAGAAGGGGGCCATACGCTGCAGTGAACGGATTATTTCGCGCGCCCATCATCATCATCACAGGATGCATACAAAAAGTAAAAAAATAATGAGATCTACTGCGCATGCGCACATCAAATGCGCAATGCCATACGCGAATAATATTGCTCATTGCAGGTTTATATAGTTAAGGAAAGTTTGAATTTATATAAAGAATATATAAATGCGCATAGTTAGAGTGAGATAGATAAATTCATAAATGCAATATAAAAGGGCCGTTGCTCATTTTGTGCCATTGTAAATTGATCTATTCAATAGGGCAACGCCATTATATCCCCCGCGGGTTCGTGGTCTTTGGCTCATCTCTTCGTTTATACTCACACCAACTGTGTATATATACTATGAACGTTTTTAAACCTTGTATAACCTAACCGAGACAACGCAGGAGGCCTTTTTACACTATACATATACTTGGGGTCCCAGTTGTTGCTCTTGGTGCATCGTTCCGTGCTTAAAACGTGCCACGGGTATATCCTGCTGTTTTCGCGCGGCTCATTGTTGACGCTCCCTTCATTTTTATTTTTTTATTTTTTTCCGGTACAATTTTTATTTTGCTTTTTTTACTCAGTTTACTTTTTTTTTTTTTTTTGTTCTTTGTCCCAATGGTTTGGGCCTTTTTATCTTTATACCCGTTCCACTTTTGCGCTAACTCACCAGGAATCGACGGCCAAAAGAGCAACCACTCTGTGTTCCACCCGTTTCGCATCTCTGCCATTTTTTTTTCCAATTCCTCTTCCTTCACTTGGTTCGTGTTTTTTTATTATTTTTTCATTATTATATTGACAAAATAATTGATTATAATTTTTTATTATTAATTAATTATTATATCAAAATATATATGAGAAAATTTTGCTATCCTGAATGCATCTTTTTTTTAATCATCAAACTTGTTTTACAAGATTAAAAATTAAAAATTTAAACACGTGACTTTTTTTATTCTAAAATAGTTGAATTCTTATGGTGTCTGATGGATATTATTGTCTCTCAACTTGACCACAGTATTACGTATATTTATTCAACAGGTTGACTTGTTTTATATGCATTGCTGTTTAACTGGACCCATGATTCTTCAAGAGTGAAAGTAAAACTTGATGTCGGTCACATGCACATAAAAAAAAAATATAAGCAACCACGCGTTTTAGATCATCTTGATAAGCTAGAATGGCTATTTACTGTCAGACTTTTGGTCAGCTTGTCTTGTTTTATTTTTCACTCTTGTTTATGAATTACACAATAGTAAAATATATTTTAAAAATAATTATAACAACAGAAATAGAGAACATTAAAGCTTTTATATTGAATTTAATTTAGTTAATTAGTAAATAAATAGCAATTTATATTGTATAAAAAATAAATATATATATTTTAAAACCAGTGTATGATAAAATGAGGCGTGATGGTCAGCATTCTCGGTTTATAATACCAGCCACAACGGGTTCGTACAATGTTTGAACCAGTTTATGACGTCAGAAACGAGCTGGATGTTTAGGAAACAAGGTGATGTTAACGTGTCTAAAAAAGCAATAGTTATATATTTAAACTTGAAATTGACAAAATTAAAATTAATACATAAATTATTTACTCATAAATAATAATAAATTAGTTTATTGAAAATTATTTTAATGTGTTGAATAGCGTGACAGGTAATACATTACATGCAATTCAATGAAAACCTACAATTTTCATATTATCATCATAAACTCAACTTGACACATTTATATTTTCTTGAATTTATTTTTTCATTATCGATTTGGTTGTTGAAATTATGGCATTAGAAAAAACATATAAAACGTATTTTTTCGTTTCGTCAAAAGGTGTTTGTTGCCTCGTCATGAGTTCAAGGGGAGAAAGTCAACAAGGACTAAATAACATTAACACGAAACTTTTGGGTTCCATCATCATCAGGGGTACAAAAAAAAAAAAGAAAAAAAAAACGGTACAAAACCATCCAAAGATCTTTCGGCGAATATCTTTTTGAAACCTTCAAATTTTCAACAATACATTTATTGCAAATGTTTTTCCATGGTCAAAGTCATCTTTCCTTTTTTCTTTTTTTTTATTTCTTTTAAACTACTACTAATGACCAGATTATACAGTTTCTTCCCAAAATTTCATTGTAAACTTTAATGTCTTTTGTAAATCCCAAATTTTCATAACACGATAATGATTATTATTTATTATCTTTTACTTTTCACATGTTTAATATGGCTTTTTTTTTTCATTTTCTCTATTGTTCTTTTTATTTGTTAGATATTTGCTCGTTTGTTGAGAAAATTTGTGATTGGTTATGGCGAAAAAAAAAAAAAAAAAAAACGGAACGAGGGTCTTCTTCAGGGTTACCGAAGTGAAAAGGTGGCCCAAAGTTTTATTATATAAACCAGCAGCTGCTTCATACGTATACATATCTTTCAGAAAGATCACCGTATGTCTGTACTAAACATTGCCGTACATTTTACTCACACACACATCAAAAATAAATGCAACGTCATTATTATTAAAATATATATTATATTAATTAATATTTTTATCCAATATTTTTATTCTTTTATTGATCTCAAACCTTTTATTTTTTCTAACCTAAAAATATTCTGTCAAGCCAATTGATATATAAAATATCTTTTGTTATTTTTACAAAAATATATTAAATTCCATTCGCATTTTATGTGTATTTTTATAAAAATATATTAAGCCTTTTTTTTTTATCATCAAATAACAATTGAATTGTTTTATTAAAACTGTTTACAATTTGTAATCGTTGATGTCTACCTGGTATGGCGCCTATATGTATACCAGTCGCTCAGGGACCATCAAAAAACCCAGCGGTGAGCGTACAGATACTCAAGCAAGAAACTAGTTCATGTTTTTTTTTATTATTATCATTGTTGTTATTACATTTATGTTTCTTTATTCTTCTTCATCACCTCTCTTTTTCGTTATTTTATATCGCAGCATAAATTGTGTTTGTCTTTTTCTTTTTATTTTATTATTTCAATTTAAAATCAGAGTCGGTAATGTAGAATACTTTCTCATGATGTTATGAATTGTTTTATTTTTTTTTTTGTTTAAAGTGATAATAAATGTAATAATTAATGAAATTAAAAGCAGTCATGGTTGTTAGGTTAATCTTAAATATTTTGTCCAAGGTTAAAAAAGACAATGGGGCTGTGAAACGTTGAGTATCGTATACTATTCCGGTTTATTTCCGGTATGCCACAATTCCCGGTGTTTACTCTCTTCTCTGTGTATCTAACTGAATTTTATGTATGCAGATATACATGTATTCAGTATATATGTATAAATTATTAAGGAGTAACGACCAATTAAAGTGAGAGCACGCTAAGGAAATCGCTTATTGCGTTATGCCGTCCGATACTATCACTTATTATATATATATCTAACTTCTTGATGCCACAATTATATGTATATACTGTAGTCAATCTTACTCTAAGAATCTCTAATTATTCAAGTACTCATGCTAAATATTATTTATTTGTTACAGATCAGACAAGAAAAACCCTACTACATTGCCGATCCGGAGGTGGATTCCTTGGTAAGTTTATGTTTTTTTTTTCGAATCCATATTGTTAGTAGTTTAAATGGTGGTCAAAATATTCTTTGACGTGAACAATTTATTAACAATATATTGAAATTAAATCAAAAAGAAACTAAAAATGTTCAAAGTTGAACAAATAAAACTACAAAAGATCGTTAATCGTCTTTCATCATTCAATTGTCAATTGAGAATCGTCCTGAGTCTCAATTCAAAAGATCTATGTTGATGCTATAGGATGTGGACTGTATAAAGGGATGAAATAAATGTGACAGGAATTGTATATGTATGTGGTTAACTAATGATAATATTTTTGGTTATGTTGCCAAAATGGAAATTAAATTATTTGTCAACTTGAGTGTTCTCTTTTCCAGAGAAATTTTCTTTTGTTAATTCGTATAAAATCCATTCAACTAATTTTTAATAAATATTATAAAACAAGACCAGAGTTATTATATTGACAATTATTATCACATTAATTCAGCTGCATTATTAATTTTGAAAATATTCTTTTATATTCATATATATAACCTCGAATTGCTTGATGGCTTTTTTTTAAATTTAAAAATGAAAAATTCTCTTTAGAAATAAATAATCTAGACATGGATAACAAGAGCCATACAATTTTTTTTTATCATTACTTTTCTTATCCTTGTGGATTAAAAAAAAAAAAATGAATCATTCATCTACCGACAAAGTAAATTTTCTTTGATTTATATTTTTTGTATTATTTTTGATAATCACTCATTTGTCAGAGAAAGAAGAAAAGCACTATATTCACTTGGTACTTTTTTTTAAAATGACAAAGTGTCACTGGTCGTTGCCAGCTGCTTTTATAAGTATTTCATTGAAAAAAAATTAAAAAAAGATATAATAAATTCCATCGAAAAAGCAAATAGAAAAAAAAAAAAAATATATCAGAAAGAAAATATAATGTAGTTTGCTGCAGAGGCCTTGCATAATGCATCCACATTGTGTATTATATATGAGTGTCTCTCTGGGCGTCAGCAATGTCGAGGAAAAACGGATTTCATCTAAATTGTAAAAAAGGATAAAAATAAATAAATAAAAAAAACAAAATATATGTCCATACCGTTGTACAGACAAGAGTGCGAGAATGTTAAATTAAAGTAGAAAACAACAAGCGGGACTTTTGAATTTGCTAGCTAGTTTATCCGGTTGTTTTCATCAAAAAAGAAAAAAAAAAAATTTTCTCCAACGTTATGTTGTATTTTTTTTCATTTATTTAATTTTATTTTTAAAAGACCAACATGATGCTGCGAATAAAAAAATAAATGAATAAAATGTTTTTAACAACGATTGGTTGGTTGACTAAAATATGCGAATTGTTGTTATTAAATTTATTTATTATTTTTATTTTTTAATATATTTTTGAGTGTTATTGAGGCCATCATCATAACAAAAGACAACAATATTATGATGCCGCCATCGTTGCTTCATTACCACCATAGCAAATTGCAATCCACAAGCAATGAGTACCTTCTATCTTTGAGAGAGAATTGATGTGCACGTATATTACATATATTTCCTTTCAAGATGAGATGGCTTTTTATTTATTTTTTTTTTTCTTCAAGTCATCCCTTTTTGTAAACCATCATTTCGACCTACTCCATCTTTTCATTGCCATTCAAGTATATATATCTGAACCTCTTGCCAATTGCCAAGTAAACTTTTTTTTTTTTATTTTATTTTTTCTTCAACGATCATATAAGTTCGTAGAATGGAAAAATGTTTTCTTTAGTAACTTTGCCAAAAGACTAGATTGCTTTTCTCTGTATCTCTCCTTAGAAAAGACAATTGTCTTAACCGAGTGATTATTTTATTTATGTTTATGGAAGTCATACAACTTTTTTTATTTTTTTTTATTTTATATAATCTTTCGATTTATATTATATTTATTTTTTCTGTTACCTCAAGTAAGATAAATAAATGTTGGAGTTTTACCAATATGGCTATTGGTGAAGACACTCGATAAACCGGTATTTTAACCCTTGTAAATTCGCCTTTAAATAAATAAATAGATAATAAAAAAGTACAGTTTGTTTTTTTAAAAAAAGTAAAGAATATTATCTAAATTTTGTATTCTTTTTTTTTTTGAAAATACATATGTGCAATATTTGCATATATTTAATTTTCAATTTTTAAAATTTTATTTTAAATGTGTGGTATGTGTTCAGGGTCTGTGGCCTCATGAGGATGGATACTTGAAACGACACTCGAGGTGGGCGTATAAACGTACTCTAACTGGTCCCTCTTGTTTATTTTTATATTTATTTATATTTTTATTCTTGTCAGTGTGTTTTTTATTCATATTTTTATTATATTGTTTTTTATATATATTGACTAAATTTGCATCATCTGCAGGTATATATATATCTATAGATTTCGTGTATATACATATAAATATATTTAAAGTGTGACGAAAAAAAAAACATTTAAATACACAATAATTGTTAGAGACAAGGGACATATCAATTTCGACAATTGATCTTTGACTGATCTCATAAATCTGCTGACGTCTATCAATAAAAACATTTTATTAATTTATTTTTCTTGATATATATATTTTTATTTTGCTGACGTGATTCATTGACGAGTAAGTGGTTAAAAAAAAGTCAAAAGATGGGGCTAAATCCAAAGAAATCAAGGGATGGGGGTGTAACGTTATATATTCTTGGCTTCAAGGGTACTATAAAATTTTCAAGCATGATCAGGATATTGATCCACTAAGATCACTCTCTTGAGTGATGTTTTTTTTTTTTTTTTTACACGATTTTAAAAAATAAATAAAAATATTATTATCATCATCAAAAGTTTCAATGTCGATATGGGGGATCGAAATGAGCGTGTGCGTAAATATACGAATATGTATGTCGAAATCAACTCGGGTGGTCTTCGCGCCAGGATCCATCCTTCAACCTCTTCTCTCTGCAGCCAATATATATACAAGAATGAAAATAAAATGAAAAAAAATTTTTTTTTAAATAGTTTTAACACAAGATAGAAAAATAAAAAAAAACTATAAATTAAAAATCATAAATAAAAACAACAAACGACTCATATAAAATTCTGTCTCGTTTAAAAAAATTAACATCTGCATCGTTTGTCAATTTGATTTTAAACTTGTGCATTTATAATTTTTTTTTTAAATTATTCTATTTTATAATTACTTTTGTTGTTTATTTTTTAAATAAAAAAACGTCATGTTAAATTCCAATGAGCATAACACACTTTATTGCAAATAGTTAAACGGACATTGACATTTGTGTTGTATATATATTTAAAACAATGCTTTAAAAAAAAAAAACCGTAAAATTGTTTTATTTATTTTAATTTTTAAACTTTTTAAAGGGTCTCCTCGTTAACATGTTTATGTCGTCAAAATTGTTAACACACAAAAATGCAGGTGCAGTTAAATTTACCTTCTAAAACACTAACTCATTTTCAAGATGTATATATATTTATTTTATTTTTGAAATTATTAATAACGTATTTAAATTTTTTTGTATATATTTTTAGTGTTTCTTGGTGATATTATTCTTGGTATAGCATCGTCGTTGTATATATAATATATATAATAGGCGCGACGAGAGTGCTTACTTTTTCTTCAACTCATTAATGTTTATTCTCTTTCTCAAATATATACATATATGCATAACTCTAGTCTGTCTCAGCTCACAAAAAACTGTCGTGACTATAAATCTTTAGCTATTAAGATGCTGCAAGAATATTGTGTTTGATAGTTTGTGAGCTATTATATATTTTTATCTCATACACACAAATATAATTCATTTAAAAAAATAATTCATTGTACAAATAATAAAAAAAAACATCATAATTATCTATGCATTTTAATGATGTATTTATTTTGATGAATGAAAAATTATTTATATTTATTTTTTTCAAAGTGTTAGACAACCAGTGTGTCATAAATCAACACTGTATCGATAAGACTTTATAATGGTCGTGTTAATTTTATTTAAAATGATGTATCTCTTTGTCAATAATTCACATTAATTGTTGATACAATTAACATTCAATTCATCAAATAACAAATCACTAATTTTATTTTTATAAATTTAAACATTTTAATATTTATTAACAATTAAATTAATTAGCTATAAAAATTAATGAGCTACTTATAAATAGTTGAATGATATTTAAAATGAATAAATTACTCGTTAAATTATGTCTCAATTTTTTTATAAACGTTTATATTACAAATCAAGTTATAACAATAAATAAATATATATCTATTTAAAAAAAAAGTCATAATAACTTGTGATTGTGTCAAGCAATATTGGCAAATTGAATTCAGCTTAATAGAGTTGATAGTTTTTTTTTATTTTTCCATACCCCTCAGGTCTTTTAATCTTCATCTCACCTGGCTGAGTAGTAAAAAAAATCAACATTTTATAAAATCATATAATTTTTTTTATTGACAATTTATTTTTTGTTAGTACTGTTTTTTCTCAACATCGACAGTTTTATTTATATATATTTTTTCATCAGTAGTTAATTCACCTGTATGGCTTATTGGCTGGCATTAGATCTATGATGACTTACAGATCAAAGATTTATAACGTCGTATAAATATACTGTAATGGTTAGAAAATTGTAATTGCTGAATAACACTCCAACAGAATGATGTATAAACACATGTATGTACTTGTTATTTAAGTGTATATAAATGTACATTTTTTTATTTATTTTTTTGTTCATTCTCTCAACAACAATTGCCACATAAAAAAAAATAAAAATAAAATACCGACATTACTCGAGACAGTATACAACATTCAACTAATTAATGATAAAATCATCAGGTATGTGAATCTGACAATGGAAGTCAATTCTCCCATCACATCAAAAACACCTCATGTATATATTCTTGAATTCTTTTTCGATTAAATGAACAATAAAAAGTATTATTCAATAAATTACAAATAAATTTAAAAAATAAAAAAATTATGACACATTCTTGTGCATCTTGAAGGGTGATAAAAATATTTGCTCACGTTGCCTTTTGAACTTATAAATAACACCATCTTCATGTTGAACATTTTTTTTTTTTTTTAATTTTGTGTTATACTTGCCCCCCTTTTTTTTATTTTCGGTTAATTAATATCACGTGATGAGCGATCGTGGCAAAACCGCTCTCTTCAGTGGTTGGATCACGCTTGGGCGCCTATCGATGTACATCAACACACGAGCTGGCAAAAACAATAAAAAAAAAAATGAATAAAAATAAAATAACAAACAAATTGAGCCACATGGACATTAAGCCTTCTATGGTGGAGGCGTGCAGACTTCCTTTTTGTTTTTTTTTATTTTTATTTTTACATTTTATCAGCTAGTACAGAGGACACATTGTACTTGTTGGAGATTCATCTTGAATACTCAAGTTTAAAATGTGACTCGAGAATTTAATTTACTTTCTCTCTGGTGCGAATTTAATGCGCTGTATTCGCGCCTTCGATATTTTGAATAATGATATTCTTTGTTTTATATTTATAATATGCTAAGGTGAAGATTTAAAATTTTTCTCTAATTACAACAGACAAATTTTAATTAATTGAACAAGTTGTTTATTTATTAAGTAAAAATAATGTTAATTTTTTTGAAAAAAGGGTTGATGCTTTGTTGTGAAGAAAACGTCACTGAGAAAAATAATATTATACGAGCTATTTAACATCAAAGAAAAAAAATAAAAAAGTTGATGTTTTCTTTGGTTAAGAATGGTTCGAGTCATCAAACCGTATCGAAGCATTCCGTTCGTTCTTTTCGGCACGGATACAAAGTCAATTAACGCTTGGCAAAAAAAAAAATAATTTATAAATATAAAAACACAGCATTAGTGAGTAGTTAAAGCTTGATGAAGATAATAATTATAGATAAAAATTTATGAAAATTACAAACGATATAAGGAGTTTAAAAATATAATAAAATAGTGATTTTTGCTGATGTATATATTTAAATAATAATATAAATAGTAATAATTATTGATTAATTTATTATTAACATTATACTAAATTTATGTTTTTCAGATGGTACAAGCAATTCAAGTCCTCCGGTTTCACCTCCTCGAACTTGAAAAGGTAAGCCAATTATTTTTATATTATTCAAGGAATAAAAAAGGAAAAAAAAAAGTTTATACAATTAATCAACAATGTATTATTTAATTGAGCTATTCGAGTGGTCATTCAAGTGGCTCGTTAATTCTGTTCAAGAGTAAATCGTTCTTTGAAACTTCCAACACCTCTTTCGTATTATTTTTTATTTTATTTATTTTTTTTATTTGATATATCCAGTCTGTATATATAGTTCACAATATATATATATAAAAGAAAAACTATATATAATACATATATAGACTTGATGTTGCTCGTGCTGAACGTGATTATATTTAGTCACGTTCGTTTTTGGTATATGGGGTGTGTGTTTATAACACCTGGAAAACACATCTGTCACATTAAAACACTGTATAGAAAAGTAATTTCCTGTAATTGTACAGGAAAAGCTTGAATTGTTAGTTGTCTTTAATATTGCTTTATAGTTAAACTATATAAGTGGTACGATTTAGCTGTCCAATGATTGACAATAAAAAAATATATCACACCAATTGCATAGTGGTGACACTCTCAAGACATTTTACTGAGAAATTTAATTTCTTTTATTCATCCTTCTTTTTTTTTTAACACAAGAATTTGGTGCGTTTAAAACCATCAATTCTGACACTTGCCTTAAAAAGTATAATCATCAAATTCTTTAATTCTTTATATAGACAGATACAAAAACCATAAAAAACAATTAAAAAAATATAACCAGACATCTATCCAATTTACATTGAAATGGTCAAAGTATATAGCAATATGTTAGGATTAGGGTATGCCCAACGGACAAACCAATTGGCTAAGACTACCGGTCAGCCTGGTTTTAGCGAGCCAATTTTATACCAATTTTCCTCATTTATGGTGATTATGTTGTAAGCCTGAAGCAAAATTCTTCCCCTTTTTTTTCCATTATTTTTGATCGACCTGTAGCCATTAATATTAACAATTTTTCTATATATATCGACATAACATGTCAAAGTAAAATCACCATTAAAAAAAAAAAACATTGAATCATGCGGTAATACATATAAGTTTGCATCATCTTGAGCATATTTTTCCCACGTTGTAAATTTATTTTTATTATTGATCCTAGCAATTTAATGAAATACATATAAAAATATTAAATATCAGATAGAAAAATAGATCTGATTTAAAAAAAATTGCAGAATATCAGAAAGAGGTGATGGTAGTGCTGATGAAGAAGAGAGAGAACGAGAGGTTAAAAATTCCATAAATACCGTCGACCATATGCGAACCAATCGGCTTACACTGTTGGTCTCTCCCCGTTTATATTCAACATTTTTATTTATAAGCCAATCGCATATTAGCATAATTACATTTTACCTGGATAAAGGGAGCGGCGTGTCGACGCGCTCCAACGACACAGCTGTGGATGGTTGAACGACAGTCTCGATTCTTGTATAGGCCCTTGAAAAGTGACTTTATTATATGGGTTGGGCCATGATCACCCAAGCAAAATGTTATGCCTCGTAACTGGTCACTTCTTGTCATGCTATAATCATTTTGTATTGCTATAAAACCAGCTGACAATATCTCATTGCAATATAGAAGACTTTTCTGTATTCTTTTTTTTTTTTTTTTCAAATAAATGATAATATAAAGTCAGAAAAACTCTCAACATTACTTCCTACTTGTAGCGAGTTTCGTGCATTAAACAAAACCTGTTTTTTTTTCATATAAATACATACGTATTGCATCTTCACTGTAATTTTTCAGCTTACAGTTCAAATCGTGACATATGGTGAGTGAGTGCCAATTTTCTGTTTGAAAAATTTAAAAACATCTTTCAAATTATCTCGTCAATTGTAAGATGACAATTTTATTTTCGTTTTTCATTAAATTGAGTGAAAGAATGAAAAACTTTTTTACTCTCAATATTTATATGTCAAATGTTCCTGATAATAGTTGTAAATTATTTTTATCTAACAACATAAATATCACTTGAAAAAATTATCATATTTTTTAAATTTATATTGACATAAAAATTTTGCTTATATATATATATTTATAAATTTTATGATAAAAATAAAAAAAGTACACAAGTGATTTTTGTGGTTGTTGAATGGGTGTTATTCTGTTAAAAAGGGTGTAAAGTTTGGCTGTTATAATATAAATGAGTTTAAAAATTTATTCAAGTAGAAAATGCGGGTATCTCAAGAGTAAATTGAGTCGTTTCTATTATCCTTCCAGTTCATTAATTCACGTGAGATTTTTTATATTATTTTTGATTCAGTTGTATATCATTGTATTGATTTTATCGAATCAATAATACTATCAAAAACCATCAAAATAAAATTCATACCAGCACCATAAATATGATAAATATTTTTGTATAATTTATTGCTAATTTAAAATTGTCTCTTGGGAATAAAGATATGTTTTTTTTATTTTTTTCAAATTTATAAATCAGCCATTTAAAGGTATATATCCAGTAACTTGTCTTAATCAATTTTTCTCTACAATCATGATGATTTAATTCTTCCATTTATATTGTTTCCAAAAACCCATTATTAATATTTAAAATTATTTAAACAAACTGGCTATCATTGCCAACAAACATAACCTATAATTGTCTTGAATTTTCTATCAAAAAATCATTATTGAAATGTTGTTATTTAAAAAATTTTAGCTGATTTTTTTTCTCTCAAAATTATTTACTATTTGCCTTGCAGTACTTATTGTTGTTTATGAGCCACATATCATGATGGATATTGTATTACTTTGACGTATATGGCTGTGAGAATTCGAGTAAATAAAAATTTTGTATATCAATAAGTTTTATGTTTGGATCATGCCGAACTTTGTTGGACTATATATATTTGGTTTCCTTGACTCCTATATCAGTGACCAAGAATCATCATTCTTATTTTTATTTTAAAAAAAAAAAATTATTTTTTTATTTTTTTTTCTGACCATTGTCAGCCGGTTATAGCTCGACTCTCGATGGATCAAATTCTAACCAGTCTGGCTCTTATGTAGCCGGTGTCCTTCACAAGATCTTTCTCGCTCTTTCATCACTCTTTTTCATCATCCATCTCGAGTCTAAAATCATCTTTGAGCATTGTGTTACTCGATACAGAAAAAAAATACCGAATATTATGTTAAAAAAGAACAAAAAAAAAAATATATGTATATATATCTTTTGGATTATATTTGGTTAGGAATGTCTTTACCATGTGGGAATTTGTGATGTGGTTTTGTGGTATTGTTTAACTTCAATGACGCGCATGAAGCTTGCAAGAGAGGTTTTAAAGTTAACGTGGCTTTTTTTTTTTTGCGGTAATAGATAAAAGGAACCACAGTGAAAAAAATAAACCACATGATAAACGCATGCATTGTTCTAAGCAAACCTTTTTTTATTTATATTTTTCATTCGTTTAATGTGGCTTTGATCAAGATGGCTGTTTTCTATTACACATTTGAATACCTGCCTAATAAGAGCAACAACAACAGCAGCAGCAGCAGTGTTCTAAGTAACCGTCATGGTATAGGTAGTTGATATAATGATGCAGTTATACCTGCATATTATATAGCTGTGATGGTATACACATTCATATTGTATACACACACACACACACTGGCATAATCATAATGCGCCACAGTCGATTCTATCCGATTTACATATAACAAGATAACGATTTTTTCGTACATTTTTTATTTGTTTTTTTTTTTTTTTTGTTTTTGTTTGGCTTATATAATATATTTTTTTCTAAGTTAAATCGAAGCGCTTGCTTTGGCTCCCGATCAAAGGGGAGAAATGCGAATCAGGGGAAAAAAAATAAATAAAAAAAAAAAAAGGCTTCTCATGGCTCATTTGCATACATAACATTCTGGTTGACTGGACACACTGGTCAAGCTTCTTTTCTCAGTGTTACTGAATATTTTTAAAAACATGAAATATATTATAAATTATTCATTAATAAATAATTATCATTATTATTATTAATAATAATAATAATAAAAAATTCTTATTTTAAATTTACAATTTTTGTTTGTTTTGTTACAGGTTCATGAGTTGTGTGATAATTTTTGTCATCGATACATCAGTTGTCTAAAAGGAAAAATGCCAATTGATTTAGTTATTGATGATCGAGAAAGCACAAAACCATCAGAACTTGGTAATGGTCTTGATGGTGGACCAAGAAGTACAGCTGATAGTACGAGTCATACAGATGGTGCCAGTACGCCGGACGTCGTGAGTACCTCACCATCGTCAACTTATTATCCGCACGACGCGTTAACCCCCCACCATCACCACAATCACCATCACCATGCAATCGGCAGTACTACCCCATTGCAACTCAGCCAAAACCAAAGCCAAAATCACCCATCGCAGTCAAACACTACCCCAAGTAGCGCCGCCACAACTCCCAACTCCCTAAAGCGTACGCACCAACAGATGATGATGGCAGCCGCGGCGGCAACCGCAATGGCCACTTCGCCGCATGCCGCCTCCGTGTCCCCTGCGCACGCGCACGCGCACGCCGCCCTAGCCGCCTATCATAATATCAATTCGGCAGTTTATCCGTGCTCGTAATATTGATATACTATTATAATTGTACATGTAATCATTACAATTATATTCATCTATATATACGGGTTGTATCAAATTTTTTTTCAAAATTTGTGCTTTTATCCTTTTCCTTGTATACACCTATTCATTTACCATTTATTGTAAATACATATATATATATATCTTAAATATTAATATTCATAACAATATATATATGTATTTGACTCTCTGTCACATGTAGTCTTTATTATATTCTTTTTTTCTTGATTCACTATAATATTAGCATCGCTTTGTAAAAATATTTTTTCCATTTTCAAATATATATATATGCAATAAACACGCATGGATATATATTTATTTTTAAATATTGTTGACTATTTTTCATCTTGCAACATGCATTTCACAACGTGATCATCCCGCTGTTCGTTTTCACTGTTGAACGTATATATATATTTTTTTTTTTTAAACAAAAATAAAACCAACAAAAATAATTGTACATATTATTCTATATTCTGTCTCTATTATTCTTGTTTTTCATTGTGAAAAATGTAGTCCCATTAAACAGAAAAAAAAAAAAAAAAATTAAAAATAAAGAAAAATTATCTATTTTTCTTTAGTTCTGTTTTATTCTTTCATTTTTTTTTGTTGGTTATTTTTGAATCGGCATGGAGCGGTTTGTGGTCGTGCGCGGGCCAGAAGGACAAATGATATGTTATTATTGTTGTTAAGAGTAAGGAAAAAGGCGAGATCGCCAAATTTTTTTTTTTTTTTATTTGAATATGTTATTTGTATAAATAAATCAATTGATAGGGAGCACCAGGTTCTTTCAGAAATATTTATAATAAAATCAATATACTTCAAGCAACTTCAATGATGCCCACATTTTGAATGAAAAAATTATTTATCTATATGACTTATCGAAAAAGAAAATATTAATGAATGTAAATTTATTGTGGTC
Organism: Aphidius ervi; assembly: GCA_015776835.1. Classification (NCBI taxonomy): domain Eukaryota; kingdom Metazoa; phylum Arthropoda; class Insecta; order Hymenoptera; family Braconidae; genus Aphidius; species Aphidius ervi. The sequence goes on from MKYW01000037.1 coordinate 821,578, forward strand.
AAGACATTCAAGTTGCTTGAAATTGATAATTTTAAATTCGGTAAATAATAGACTGTCATTTAAATACTTTTTGTTATTTTGGTTTCTATTTTTCTTTTTAAAAAATAAAAAAAAAAATTATATACATGACGAGACAATTCAAAGGAAAAAATTTAATTTTTTCGTAAATTAAAAATTAAATAATTGCGGTATTGAATGAAAAGGATACCGCGAGTCGTCGCGCTGTAGATTTGCAACTTTGCCGCTGGGCCCAAATCAAGATATGGTTTGATAAAAAAAAATTTTTTAAATAAAAAAAAAAAAGAACAAAATTAACAGAAAGTTGCCGAATATGGTTGAGCTACTCAATCTTGCAGAACAAGAAAATATAAATTATAAAAAAATTAAAAATTATAAAACTTGTCATTATCGACATTTTACCTAATCGTGATCAAGATATACGTAATAGTTTTTAAGGTCGTATAACGAATAAATTAATGTCTATTTTTGAATGAAATTCATACTCTAAAAAAAATGAAAAAATAAATAATAATAATAATAATATTAATAAAAAAATCGTACAGACAAATAAATTAAAAATTAAACAAAGAAAAGCAAAAAAAAAAAATAGAAAATTTCATTTTTTATTATTTTTTCTTTTCTTTTTTTTTAATTTAATAAATAGCGTTACCAGTTGTTTTGCGTTTTAACAATGCGGAGCATTGTCGTGTGTGCATGTTGAAAAATTAATTGAATGCGTGAATGAAATAGGCTATGTGATTAATGGAACGATGTTAATAATAATTCAAATAAATTAATAAAAATAAATAAAATAAAAAAAAATACCGCGAGAATAATCAAAATGATTTATATAGAAAATTCATTTAGCCAAGATATGTGAATAATTAAAAATTTGTTTGTTCTAATTTTGTAAATATATTATTATTATTATTATTATTATTATTATTATTATTAATATTATTATTATAAAAATTATATATTATAGCGAGAATGACGTTTTTTTGTTTTTAAATAAATAGTTAAAAATATAAGTAAATAAAAATAACGTGTGTGCGTATATCGAAAATAAGAAAGTGAGAAATCAAAGAAAAAAAAAAGATGTGCGACCCAATAATAATTAAAAAGAAAAAAAATATAAAAAATAAAATAATGCGTTATAATTTATGAATTATAATAAACTAGGTCTCGGTACTCGTAACTAGGGAGTTGTGTGAGGTACAAGTCCTGGCCGGCAGGGCGCGCGAGGTCCACCCACCCCCAATTCCCGTACTTGACCCCCCTCTGACTTGTAGAATTAATTAAATATTTTAAAAAATTATATTTATTATTATGTGATGCTGTATACCTTTGGTGCCTCGCCCATGTCAAACGAGATGCCCTGAAACAAAAAAAAAAATTCAAAATACAAAAAATTAACCTTGCGCCATCATAAATCCAAATTTTTTTGTTTTTAATAAATTTTTAAGTGAAAATTTCATATTACATAGACACTGACACAATGACCAACATAATTAAAAAACTTTAAATCAATTTTAATTTTTTTTTTCTCAATATATTAAAGTCGTATGTGCCTAAATAACAATAATAAACAGATAAACATTTTTAATTATCAAACAAACAAAAAAAATTATGTTACAAATTTTTTTTTTCAAAATCTTATACACGGGGGTGCAGGGTTAACTGTCAATAATTGTCATGGCAGGGCATCAAGGAGCAGCAGTCACAGGATATGCTCGGAGAATAATAACTAAATTATTGCAATTATTTATTTATATTTTTTTTCTAATATTAAATGCGTTATTTAAATTTCTACGAGTCGGTACTTGATTCAAGTACGGGTTTTATGGAATTGTGGATCTCAGCACCTGCTGACTGGAACCCTAGTTACGAGTGCCGAGTCTAGGGCCGAGATATTATTTAATTTCTCAGCTTTTTACTCCCACATCTCCCTAATGTAATTATTTTAATAATAAACCAAAATGCAAATAATAAAATTTCAGGTTTGTACTATATTAAAAAACAAGAAATAAAAATATTTTTTAAAAATTATATAAAGTGATATATAGGGAAAAATAATAAACAGTTTTTATTCAAACTTAAATAAAATAATGAAAATGAAAAATAAAAAACAACATATAAATCATCTAAAAAAAAAAAATTATTAAATAAATTATAATTAATTAAATAATTATTTAAAAAAAAAAAAATTGTTTATTCTTATTATTGGTCGTGATATTGTTTATTTTTATTTTTTTTTTATAAATTTGCTTATCGTCCAATGAATTCGGTGAGATTTTTATTAGTTTTTTTTTATTTTTTCGTACAGAATAATGGAATAAAAGAGGAACAAAATGCGTGGGATTAAGACCGAAGTGACGACATAAACGTGAATACTCAGTGCCATAGATTGCAGTGTGCGTTTGCGCAAAGACTGTGTACTTAATTAATATTTATAAAAAAAAAATAATAAAGTTTATATATATGTCAAAAAAAAATAATAAAAATTGACAATGAGAGAGGTAAAATGTCTTTTATTAAAAGAAAAAAATAAATAAAAATAAAATCATTCATGTACGTAAAATAGAGGTTAATATATAGTCTTATATAAAGTCGCAATAGATAGAAAAAAACGCAAGTTTCATATTTCGTTAGTTGCACATTGTTCTATCGTCATTCACATTAATCATTCATGTGTCAATCAAATTTTTATTTTTATCTATCAGTACTACTCACATCGAAAATCTCTCCAGGGATAAATTTTATGTAAAAAAAATAAACAAAATTTAGCTTATTAAATAAACAAAAATTAGAGATAAAAAAAAAACTGATGAAAATGTGATTTGACAATGTGACAAAGTGCAGAATTCCGTGATATATATTTTTCTTATGTTTTGTAAAAATTTTTAACAGAGATCCAACTATTGTATGAAAATAAAAAAAAAAGTTCTTTCTTGAAAATTTTTACAAAATAAAATTCACTTATGGCCAGTTTTTTTTTTATTATGGCCTCGAGTATTTGTTGATGTCGTATAGTTACGTTTTATTATTTTTTGTTTCACATATTTGTATCTGTAATTTGTTAACGTTGATATACTACAAAAAAAAAACTATTAATTTTTTGAATTTATTATTGATTATTTAAACGACAATGCATTAAAATTAAAATAACAAAAATCGAAAATACGTAAAAAAAAAATAAATAAAATAATAATATTAATAAGTACCTTTCATTATTCAGAAAGAGTATATATAATTAAATGAAAATTTTTTTGTAAATGTATGTGTGTTAAATACTTTTAAAACCTAATAATATTTTAAGGCAAATTGATAAACTAAAAATAAATAAAAAAAAAACATAAATTAATAAATAAAACAACTCACCCGCACATTGTATACGACTAGCATTATATTGATAACTGATAATATATATATTATCGATAATGATACTGTTTAAACTATTGTCTCAATCAACGTATTTTCATTATAAATAAATGTTAGCATTGTTGAGTTAAAACAAATAATACATGACTTTTTATTTAAAACAAAAAAACGATCGATCGCATTTTCGATGAAAAAAAAAACAAATCCTTAATCCTTTTTTGCATGAATAGATTATAATTAATTTTAAGTTAGATAATAAGAATAAGGTGCTCTCAATTTATTTATTTATATATATTATTTAATTATATTAATAATAAAATTCAACAATATATATTGTATGAATTGCGCCGTCTTTTTCCTGTGCTCCAAAAAAAAAAAATAAATAAATAATACATGTCTTCTGTTGGGTGCTTGTATATCCTTTGGTATTAAAACTATACCTTGCGAATATTTATACAGACACATGTTAAACCCTCACCAATGAATCTGCACAATTCCCAAAAGACATACAAAACTTATTTATCTCTAAAAATCTTTGTCTCATGAACAACAACATTTCGCGACGCGGCATTGGCACATAGACGCCAAGGTCTGACCATAAATCTCGGTTAACCCCTCATCTAATAAATATTTAACCCTTTAAATTTGCAACAACCCTTAGCATGTAGTGAATTTGCATAGGACTTCTATTTCATTTACACATTGCATAATTGAATATTTAAATTCAATTGGTATACCAGTTACGCGCTCGCAATTTTGAGCCGCAAAACTGCAATGAAACTTGTAACGGGACCACTTTCTTCAACATTCACACTAACATGTAAATATATATTTTTTTTACTTTTATATATTTGCAACCCTTCTTGCAAGTTTTAAACGTGTTTTAATATATTCCCTAAAATTATTTTGAAATTATAACCATCATCATCATCATCATGTAGGAAATAAAAAACAAAATGTTCAATTTTTGTTGCGACTTGACACGAGACAAAATAAAGAAGGAAAAAAAAAAAAATTAAAATCAAGATGAAAAAAAATAAAAGGGAATAAATGTCTCGAAGGAAACTATATGGCGCCGACATCATCCGGAGACAGTGATATTTTTAGTGCAAAGACACATATATATATTTAAACAAGTCTGATTCACAAGAATGCATTTTTTTTTTTCTTCTTTTTTTGTCATGTGTAAATTTAATGTTTCATGGGCAACACCCACATTTAAAATGCAGGTACATGATGTTGATATTTTTCAATTGATAAAATAATTCTTAAGATATTTTTTAATAAATTTTTCGTATTATCAAAAAATTACATACTGAAAAAGGAAATAATGAAAAAGATCAAAATGATTTTATATATATTTTTTTAAGGATTATCATTGTCACGTTATTTATGTAAATGATGATTTGTTGAGATCGGTCTTGATGATAATCTTTGTGTCAGAAAAATTATTAAGGTGGTCATTGTAAACGACACACTGACAGCATTATAAATTATTCAAGTTTAATTTATATATACATCATGTTGAGTTTGTGATATTCATATGCTGGTACAATAAAACAACAAAATAAATAAACAACATTTACCTTGACACAAAGACACTCAAAACATACAACTCCGTGACACTGCAACAAATTTACAAAGAAATATATATACAAGAAAATTATTCTCTAAAAATAGTAAAATCGATTTATCGATGTATTACATAATTTTTTTTATTATTCTTTGTAAAAATAATTTTCCAATATAAAATCTACATTCATGTTGGCAATCTATTCTCACCCTGAGTGTAATATTTTTATTTTATTTTATTTTTTTTTCGTATATTTCTCCCTTTCTCACATGTCAGTGTCAAAACTAAAATAACCTAAACCAGACTTCTTTGAAAATTATTTTCCCACACCCACTCGTCAAATATACACCTTTTTTTTTTTCCTCTATTTTTTTTCCTTTTGTTTTTCGCTATTTTTCATCATATATATACAATTCTTTATATGAAAAAAGAAATAATAAAGACTAATAATATTTGTACGTGAGGTATATAAAAGTGTGTGGTGATCCTTCTGTTAAAAATTTTCTACTATATTTTATAAAACATACAATTTACCGAGGTTACACGATAAGTGTAACAATTCTTTGAACCAATTGAAAATAAAATACATATTATTATTATTTCATATGTACTCATTTCCGTAAAGACCGCCCATTTGTGTATTTAATACCGCCAATACGACGATGTGTTTGTCGTATCCAATCGACTCAAGCACACGTGCAAATATATACACAATTTAACACAACTATATAATTATATCTTGTGTTTATGACGTGGCATACGTTTTTAGCCATTTACATCAGTTCACTGGCTTTCAGAAAAAAATATAAAAGAAATAAATTAATACGCCTATATCATTGTAGCTAAGGAAAATTACCAGAGCCTCAATTATTGTACATTATATAATTAATTGTAATTAATTTACCATCAAAAGAATTTTTTTAATATTTAAAATATATTGTTGAAAAACAAAGTAAGAGTCTAGAAAAAAAATACATACACGAGGAACAAAAAAAAAAAAAAGAGCTTTGTAATTCCATTGGATGGAAGGGCGACAATGCTCCAAAGATATGTGTATATATTTTCATAATGTAATATCGTTGTAATGTCAGTTTCCGTTAAGAGAAATAATATCAAGATAATAAAAAAAATAAGAAAAAGGATCGAGTGTAACATTGAAGGATAAAATTTATATCGCAAATATGAAAAACAAAGATGCAAGTATCTCTCTTTTGTGTTAATACTTTTGTCTGTGGTCTCCAGTGTATATACATATATATATATTAAAACGAGGGGTTGATCCATACCACTAGCAAAAAGAGAAAAAAAAATGAAAATAATAAAGGGAGTGCATATACGCGTTGAGGGTGTTTTGCTGGTAATTGGTGCCAATTTAATCCTGCCCTTCGCCATTGCTGTATTAACGCTGAGGGGGTTGGTACCATCAGTAAATATGCGAGGGTAGTTTTATACAATATATCTGTCTTTTTTTATTTTCAATGTACACACCAGTGTCTCATAGATTTGATAAGTTTTTTTTTTTTTTTCATGAGAGAGAATGAGAAAATTTTTATCCCATTCAATATGGCTTGACACGCGGCGTTTTTATACATTTGTATGTCTATACCACGTAATGTAAATATTTATATCCGCATCAACGCACTAGGAAAATATAATTAACAATAATTACAACTGTATATGGTAAGGATTAACTTCCTGCAAATGTTTTACAACCCACAATTTTTAATTTTCTTTTTATGTTTGTAAATAATGAGAAACAAGTAAATTATTATCATTTTTTTTCTTTAATTTGTGATGTTGAGAATTATTATTAATAAATTAAATTTTAAATTTTCAATTTATATACCTTTAAAAGTAGTAATGTTTTAATGTTTTTAAGAATTTTTTTTTTTCATTATTGTTTGTATTTTTTGGAGCATGTTGAATCTCAAGAGATAAAAAATAAAAAAGAATAGTTTGGAGTATGTTGAAGAAGAGGTAAAAAAAAATGAAAAAAATTTAAGGATGTCTGTAGAATTTTGAGAAGAAGAAGAAGATGAAGAAGAAGGAACACAGTCAAGAGAAGATCTTGTATGCAAATTCTCAGTTGCATCTTCGTGGGATTCTTTTGGGATATGTTGAGGATTAACGTACCGGCTATCATGAAAAGAATGGTGGTTATATAGTAAATGAGAATGGCAAATAATAAACAAAATGATGAAAATAAAAAGATAGAAAAAGTATGATAATATTAGGACAAGAGTATATATATACATTTGTTGCAGGATGATTGATGCAGCTTTGGTTAAACTTATTTATTGCAATTTTTTTTTTTTTTTAAAGTTTATTTTTTATACAAGATAAAAAAAAGCGGTACGATTGGTCACCAAATAAGTAAAATTGATTGTTTGGCTGGTTAATGGCAGGACAGAGAAACTGATGGTATGAAATGACAAAACATTAAGAAAACGAGAAAGATGCTAAATTGAAATGAAAAATAAAAATAAATAAATAATGAAAAACACGAGTTGATCGTGCATGCATTCCATTGACTTTCGGCTCCAATGACGATGGAATAAATATTGCTGTAACGTAATNGAGGCGCGAAGACAACTATTTGACCTGGCATTTTTTTAACTTCACCAGTAAATATATGACCAAACAAAAATATAAATAATCATATACGTTAGTCAAGTGTATACGTGAATAAATTTTAAAGAAAAAAAAAACTTTTTATAAACAAAATAATGTAACATCCAATATTTTAAAAATTTCAAAAATTCTTTTTTGTATTTTTTTTTTCCAAAGCTGATTAATTCGTTGTCAAAATTACTGTTTTTATATACTTATACACACAAAATCAGTACAATTATACAACAAAATTTTAATATAACTTTTATAACATACATAAATTTATTTATTATTTTTTTTCCGACTGTAATTTTTCTGTTTTTAATTTTAAGATTCTTCCTACTCGTATACTGGGTCATTATTCAGTATCATCAGGAGCTATAAAATTCAAGCGATTGTGTGTGTGTAGTTATAAACTTTATATATACATGTATAATGGCATCTCGATAATAAAGGACGATGAAAATTAGCGCGGGTAAATGTTTACTGCGTGGGTGCGTGGTATCCTTTACTAGAGGTAATCGAGCTCACACGAATAAATCCTATTAGAGGATTAGAGGGAAAACTACGAGAGTACGGTGGGAATTTACCGTCATATAATTCCCCCTGTCCCCTTCTTTCTTTCTCTCTTGCTCTCTATCTTGAAATATAACCCCCCAATATTGTCTCTTTTGTGCAGAAAACCATGAGCGCTTCCGTGAAAAGCTCATGCAAATACTGGAAGGAATTTTAACCCTCAACAGGGGGATAAATCTCTTCATCGCCTTAAACTCTTTTTATTTTTATCTTTTTGATTGACAAAGCGAGAAAGTCACTAGAATTTAATTACATATTTACAATTTTATTTAACTTTTATAAAGCGAATTTATTTTTATTTTTTTAAATTGTTTATATAAAGAGTAATTGGTTGATGATCTTTGAGCACTTGGATTAAACATCGGCATTGTTAAAATTCAGATACTTTGACGTGTTAAATAGATGACTTCGACACTGTGCGTCCCAGTGTCTTGTTTCACAACGATCAGGAATTGAGTGATGATGCCAAAAACAAAGAGTAATCGAATGTTATTTAAAATGTAGCACATTTAAAACACCTATATATAATACGTATACAAAACAAACATTACATGTCATTTAAAAAATGCTTGATGAGTCGTTAAAACCGACATGATGATGAAAGTTACGTGATTATCTCCATCAAGCAAATTTAACCACATGAAAAAAAAAAAAAAATAAGTTAAAATTTAGCTCAAGCGTTGACATGACTTGTTACGAATGTATTTGCTTCAAATATACAAATGCCACATTTTGAGGTGTCTTTTGATTTATCATTCATCGATAGTGAGTTTAGAGAATTGAAAAAAAATAAGTTTTTTTTTTTTATATTTTTTGGGGACACACACACAGTGGGTGGTCGTTGTAGTCGCGTCGACGGGACGAGAAGGCGTCGAAGGTATCCAAGACGGCTTATCTTTCACGACAATGGACTGACGATCTTTTTTTTTTTTTTTTTTTTTA